>JAHWFP010090237.1:6980-17763 GCA_023313725.1 Lithobius niger
TGGGGGGGGGGGGGATTCAGACCACACAGTGGGGGATGTGGGGGGATGGGACAATGGGGTGCGGGAGGAGACAGGGTGTACCAGAGGAGGAGGGGGGGGGGTCGGCCTCCACTTTCATTCCATGATGTCGATAAAGTATTTCACTCACACATGTGGGAACCAGCTAGAACGGCGTATGTTATACTGGGGGTACAGCTAGTTTATCTAATTCCGTGTGCAGATCATACATGCACAGCCACTTACGTAGGACAAAGTGAACAAAAACTTATTCAGAGGTTCCAGGCCCACATATGTAAATTCACACTTAAAATATCTGCAACCCAATTCACTTGTTCAGCACTTTACCAAAAAAAGGACATGAACCAGATGTTTCCGGAAACCAAAATTTTATTCCAGATACGAAATTACCGTACCCGTCTAAATCTCGAAACATTGTGTATTTCTATTGATTACTACCGGGTGCACAACCATATCCAACCCAACACTAATAGGTTCAAAGATTGAATTACCATATTTAAAAAAAAAAATTAAAGTCGACAAATTCCGACACCTATGGAGCCTCAGCGAACCCATATAAACTAGGAAACAGGCTTTGGGCCTATTGTAGGCGGAGCGAACAGACCTTTATTTCAAATTTATATTTAGTGTTTATTTTAATGACTGTACCATATTTGTTAATGCTCCTTAAAAATCTATGAGAAATGCTCACTCAGCTAAGTTTGGGCTATTTGCCTTTTGGTGTGACGTACTGTTGTTATTTGCAGGCCTTTGTCTTATTTTAGCTTTATTTTTAAATAGGCCAAAGCTATCTTATTTATAATTTATTAATATTATATTAATAGGCTTTCGTTTCTCCATCATTTAGTGTCTGTTTAGCTTCTTTCCACATCTGACACTAAATTACAAACCTGTTTACGTTGCCTTTTGGATTTATAAGTCAGACTGCCTGAGCACGGAATCGAACCCACGATCTTTGGAACCAGAAACCGAGGTCTCTTCCAAAGGTCGTGGGTTCGATTCCCCGCTCAGGCAGTCTGTCATATTAGTCCAAAAGGCAACGTAAATAGGTTTGCTTCTGTATTAAATTGACTCGAGCCTTCGGCTTGCAGTCCTGTGTTCCGACACTAAATATGTGAGCCATCGCCGCCGATAAAAATAAAACGGCACGTTTGTCATGGCAGGTTGGGCTGCCGCCGCTAATAATTCTGACATTGTTTACAACAATAATCTAAGTATCAAAGTATCTTCAAAGTATCTTCCCTAGATTACAAAATGTTAATAATAAAGCATTTAACTGTAAGCCAAACAATCATCTGAGCGATAGTTTTTAACAATAATTAAAAAAATCAGCAGGTTGGCAATGCTGCCGCTGGTCTAACACTAGTCTTGACAACGCCACCAACGAAAATATTGATGCGCATACCTCTATCACGCACGGCGACAGCGATTTTAAAACCACATTATAATCCATCAGTCACGATCACAATATTGTAGGTCAAAAAGTGTTAGCTCTTAGGCCTACTTTAGCCTTTAGGCCTAATTTGTAGCTTTTAGGCCTAATATTTAGTCGTCATTTTTATTTCGTAAGTAGCAGCTGCGTTTGAGATTAAGCCTATTCATTAATGCACCACGGTTTCGAGACTACACGTTGCCGTGGCAACGAGGAATATTTAAACTATCAGATGCAGACATGTTGTTTCGTGCTGTGTTTAAATACGTCGTCCGATATATTGTTCGTTTTATATGTATATATAGCTTCGCCGTGATACGACGATTTTGGTTTCATATTCGGAATTCCCATCGTTAGTGTAAATACCAGTTTCGTTGCCATGCTGAAGGTAATCCCTCCAAGCATTCGTTTTTTCAAATGATGCGAAGGTGTATCGTACCGGAATCCTTTTATTTTTTATGTTTGCGTTTCTTCCTGTAGTGGTTGAATGCAAGGGCCAATTGTTATTATTTCATTGAATTACGTCGAAAAAAGTTATCAGCTAAAAAGAAGAAACGAAAATTTAATTTTCCGTGGTTTTTTAAGTTCACTTGAGTACCATCAGCAAGGTGTATGCGTCGTCGGAATTCCTTAACTATTCACGATTCCAAATTTACAATGGTGAGTGTTAGAAATAAATTCGAAAATTTGTTATTTCTCCCGTAATAATTGTTCGATTTGCGTCAAATTTTGGCTCAGCAATACTGTTTGGGGGTATCAAGCGTTGTACCAAATTTCATTCCAATCCGATCTTGCGTTTGGGCTCCACCCAGACTAAATGTGCAACCAACGAACCAACCAACCAACATTTTGCAATTTCGTGTCCGTTGTAGGCTACGCTTCGTCCGCTCGCTCCGCCAATAAATACTGAATTCAGCTCGGTAACTGTCACTTCGTTTGGTGATAGCCACAAGCACACTTCTAAGCCCCCTCTCGTTATGAAATTTAAGAAAAGTTAATATTTTTCAGTTGTCCTTTTTTAGCACTCCTAACAAGTTCTGCCTTGTTAAGATGGGCTTCTTCCCACTTGACTTGTGTAATTTCAAGGGTTCACTGCAGACTTGTTAAATTCAAACTTCTTTACTTCCTCCTTAGACATAACGCAATTTACAAAAATAAACATTTAACAATCCGCACATGAATCGAGAAATTGTCCAACAAGACAGTTCGTGCATAGAGTTCTGTCCTTGTTGCGTTCTTGTTGGGAAAGACCTCTCTTCGCGCCAGACCATCTTCATTATAAGGGCTCGTTGCCGCTACAAAATATGGAAACAGTTTCCGTAAAAGGAACGCACGTGTCTCGCACGTGGAATAATAACCAAAAACCCGGCATTCCAAAGTTGGCCAATGTTTCTTTTCATCGTTCGAGTAGAACACCATAATTAGCTCTAAGGTAATTAATTAAGGTCATTAGGTAATTACGGTCAAGTCAGCAAGCAAGAGATGGCAACTTTACGCTTGGAACTTTCTTGTGTTATTGTTATTTGTTTTTACTTTTAGCTACTCTTGATAACGGCTCCGAGATGAGCCGAAACGTCCAGTTTTAATGTATTGTGCACTTTGTGGCTTTTACTTTGTAATACTCGTACAGTAATCAAAACTCTTAAAGTGTGCGCGGCCTATCTTGAGTTCGCCGCAGAACGAACTCAGATAATCGATTGTACGTTTTTAGCAGCAGAGTGCCTTGTTGATATCCAAGATGGTTACAAAAACAATGGCGGCCGTCGATTAAAGCCGCCCCCTCCAGGAAGACGTAGCCGCTCGTAAAATACTTCCAGGACTCAAGATATACCCCGCGCACACAATAGTGTTTGAGATTCACATTTAACCGACAGGAATTGTTGTTAATGTGGTGGCACTTGACGGCTGGGTTCGTACTGGCCTGGGAAATCAGGGAAAATCAGGGATAGTCAGGGATATGAAATGGGAAAAAAATGAAAAATTAATGAAAAGTCAGTGATAGTCAGGGATATTCGTTTTTAGAATGAAATTTTCTTTTTTGAGAACCGCCTTTTTATGGACCCTTTTTTTTCATTTATACAATTCTGTTTTATAAATTGTAAATTCTCGGAAGTTTCACTAGCTTCACTTACTACCTTCTTGTCCTATTTTTTAAATAAAAAAAAATTTAGAAAAATGTGTGGCTGCCATCCAGATGTATAGTCATGATGCCAGACCTGCAGATTGAGCATTTGACTTTTGTGTTATTGAAAAAATAAATAAATAAATAAATAAAAAGGCAAGTGTTTTGGTCAGGGATATTTGAAGAAATAAGTCAGGGATAGTCAGAGATAGTAATTTTCAGATATGACCATGAACCTGGGATGGGCGTGCAAATGGTTTTGTTCCTTTCGGAAACAAACGTTGGATTGTAATTACGAAAATAAGCGTACGGTTAAGCTTATAGTGCCCGCGGCCTATCTTGAGTTCGCCCCAGAACGAACACAGATAATCGATTGTATGTTTTCGATAGCAGAGCACCTTGTTGATATCCTAGATGGTTACAAAAACAATGGCGGTCATCGATTAAAGCCGCTCCCTCCAGGAACATGTAGCCGCTCATAAAATAACTGCTGGACTCAAGTTACGCTGCGCGCGCAATAAGTTAAGCTGATAGAGAAAACAGCGCATCAATCGGATAAACGGTATTCGTCATCAGTTTGGCTGCCTACGGCATGTGGCATTTATGGTTTTGCAGCATTATCTTTATCCATGACCGTATACCTTAATCATGTGCTCACTTCCCTAATTGAAAACTTGTGTCTGTCATTGGATAGAGATGTAAATTTTATGTTTATGTGGGTTGGGCTTGTATTCAAGTAGGTACCCATCTTATGGACCCTGTTCCTCACACGCCCCTCCCCTTTCAAAAAAGAAGGACAAGTGTGTAGTATGAACTGTTGTAGAAGTTGCAGCGGATTCAAGGGAGTTTAGACACACCTTGAATGAAAACAGCCCGGCTGGCAAATACGGCCAGGGTGTCAATGGCACATGGACCCTCTATAGTAGAGTCGCAAACTCTTTAGTTTATATTGTTACAATTGAAATGTTTATTGTTGAGCCGTAGTTTGGTTGTACTCTGCCTGCGCCTCCCTCCCTCCCATCATTTAGTATCTGGTGAATTGAGGGTTTAATGAGAACCATTGTTGCGATTAAGTGAATTATGAGTTATGTCCCAACCAAGAGGCACCTTAATTAAGGAACATGATAAGATTGATAGCTCCTGCCATTTAAATGAAGTTACTGTACACTAGGTTTGCACAATTATAATTTCAAATTTTTACCCCCTCCCCCTCCTCCCCAGGGATTACGTCTGTGGCTTCTTTAAAACGGGGCGAGGGGTAATCGTCTAACTGGAAAAATCGCATAATTGGAAGAACGTATACAGTATAACAGTATAACAGAAAATCGTCTAACACAAAATTCGTATAATGGAAAATCGTCTAACACGAAATTCGCATAATGGAAAATTGTTTAATGTCCCTGTCTGGCTCACGGTGTCGCGCTCGCTGCAGCTATACATATAACATCCGAAACCGCAGGTATATTTTTTAAATATTAATTTCTTTGAGCCTTAAGTCAGCCGAAGCAACTTAATGCTTGTATGGCTGAACTGGCTCAATTTTGAACATTACCAGACTTTTTAGGGAAGAAGAAATATCTGGTCAAGGGAGGTGCCAACCGGGAAACCTCCGATCATCGTAGGGGCCGAAAGATTGTCCAGAATTGGCCAGAATAGTTCCCATAGCTGCTGAAGGAGCATGGTCACCTCTCACGCTACCCTGGCCGGCAGTTCTGGCGGGGACATTGCCAAGGTTCCCTTTCCAGGGGTTAGACCAAATCCGCAAACCTCCAGCTATATTATTGTCCAGTTAGACGTTTATTCATTATACGATATTCCGTTTCGATGATTTTCTAGATTTTTTATTTAGGCAAATACTGGACAATTATCCCATTAGACGATTTCCCAGTTCGACTTTCGTCCGACGCCCCTTTAAACCGAGTTCTGACCATACTGTTGATAATACACCAGCTATAGAATACAGAATCCAATATCAATACTCCCTTTTCCACCACTTTCCCGATCTGGTAAAATGTTGCTGTCCGCATCGTAAGTATACAATGGGGTTTCTCTAAAAGCAGGAGCGAGTGGCTTTATACGTTGTGACGGGGTCGGCCGCTTTTTTTCCCGTTTTATTTTTATTTTTTTCTCTTTTCCCTCTTCTTCCTTTGAGCAATCCGGAAGAAAGGATGTCCATTTAGTTTAAAGTTTTTGAGGTTGACTGAAGGTTGTTGGTTTGTGACGTTTTGGAAATGCACCCTTCTTCTCACTTAAGTTGATGCCCGTGAAGAGACGAAACGAAAAACGGACGGCTGAAGAAAAAAAAAACGGAAAAAAAGTGTTCGTCCATCCAACGACGTTTTTCCGTTTCGTTTTATACAGCATACAAGCACAGTATATATATAACGAACGGTCCGTTTCTGCTTTTCCTTCCCAATCACCCAAATTCGACGGCCATAAAATTCATGAGAGCTCAATTGACTAGGTTGCTGCCAGTTGAGTTTTCCCGCGCGAGCTTTATTTTATTAAAGCATATCCCTCTCCTCTCCTTCCCTCCCCCCTCTGTTCTTCCCTACCACTCTTCCTCCTTTTCCTTCCCGTTCATTCGTTTTTATGACTTTTATTTTTATTTTCCGCTTTTCCGGAGATTGAAAAGACGCAATCCGAAGCGCCGTGTATATTGCGAAAGCCTATTAGAGGGAGCGCTTCAGCTCAATGAATTTGACCACAAGAGTGCGCTGTTGCTAGGTTTGGTTTCGCTTCTTCGTGGCTGCGCAAAAAAAAAAAAAACTGTCCTAAAAACGAAACAATTATTTAAAATGATTATTTGGTTCAATTTTTTTTAATAAAATGGCGGCAATTATGAAAGACAGCCTAACTGACTTCCTTGTCCAAGCTGGTGACTAGTAGGGTACCTCAGGGTTAGGTTATTGGTCCCGTGTTGTTCACGATTTGTGTTTCTGACCTTCTGCAACAAGGTGACACTGGCTATACCGAAATTCACTGATGGTATTAAGTTGTGTCGTACAATGGTGGATGAATATTGAATATGACCAGGTTAACTATGGACTTACATTCTTTGATGTGTTGGTTTGCCGAATGGCAGTTGTTACTAGCTAAATCAAAATGTGGCATTTCTCATATTGGTGCGGCTAATGAAAATTGCTATTGTGCCATCTCAGGCTGCTCCCCAGGTTACCTGTCTGTTGTTAAAGATCTTAGTATGGGGTTTGATAATAATCTTAAATGGACTGCCCATTGCTGTAATGTAGTTAATGTGGCTGGACACTGTGATTAATAAAAGGAGCTTTACATGTAGAGGTCGAACTTGGTTTAGGTTTTTTTTTGTGTGCTTTTGTCTGACCAATTGTTGAATATGCAACCCCTGTCTAGTCGTCCCATCTTGCCGAGAACTTTCGGTATCCTTATGGTGGTTTACCGACCATTTTTTAGCTACGTGATTGCACCGTACAGTGGCTTATTGGAACAAACACCAACTTTGTTCTACACGCACAAAACTTTTATGAAACCGGAACAAGATGGCCACTAGCATGGGTCAGTTTACCATGTAGCATCCTAGTTTGTAGTGTGTCTTATCCGGTGTTGGAATGCCGACGTCCGGTTTCATGAAAGTATTATGTATGTAGGAAGGTTTCATTTGCTCTCATGATATGACACTTGCCGAGTGTTGCTTTCCATAGGAATATGCTCTTCCCAAAACGGAGCGAAGTATATTGCTCTAAAGTTACATGTACGGTAAGACGGAACACGAAGCCAACACTCCGCCGTGCGCCTTGCCGTTATGTGAGCTGCTGCGTGCTGTCCAATTGCCGCATAAACACGGGAATTGGCCAAGCGCCTGCAACAAGACGGTGATCGAGTCCAAGTGTTCAGCCAGTTGAAACCGCTTCGTAGCACATGGCATGGTGTTACGACGCAAACTGTGACGGGAGCCTATTGTTCTCTGGTATAAAAGCCGTGAGGATTGAGGTCTCAGAAGTCCAAGTCTGTAGGGCTGGTGCAGGCTGTAACCTGGAACCAGTGCCTAACATGTGACCCTCGGTGTACTGAACCCTTAGCTGTGCAGCAAGGAGTGTATTGGCATTGAGTTTGATCGTGAAACCCATCATCTACTCCCCGAGTAGTAGTTACACAGCGAGTACGTTCTAAAACTATTCATGATCCCCGCTGAGAGAGAAAAGTGCTCAAAGTGGCCAGTTTTGCGATGCCGACCGTTTTAATAACCGCCTTCCTTTGTCAATAACAACAAAACGTGGCGGATGAGCTAAAATAAAGAATGTCCGACAATTTAAATGCGCCCTCCAGACGACACCTCGATGGCGTATCGCCGAAGCATTGTCCTCGTCAGTGTCCTGTCTTGCTCGTGTTAGGGTTTATAGAGGGTCTTTTGCTGCATGCAGCGCCACACGATAATAGCGGCGAGAAGGGAAGGAAGGACGGGAGTCGGGGAGGTATTAGTTGATGCCAGCTCTGCGGCTTTTATCCGGAGTCACGGAAGCGTGAAGAAGCTTGCGCCAAACTGATAATGAGCGAGATGGTCGCTTGTAATGGCCGAAATGCGAAATGTATTGGCCATAAATTGAGCGAGGTAACCGCTGCTGCCCTCTGTTGGCGAAGGATGGCGTGAAAAAGATGCAGATTCCTGATAATGCGTGCAAGGAAAATGGTGATGGCGTAATCGAAAGGATAGGTTTGTGGATGCAGAAATATGGCGTGATTTTGTGAAGCATTTTTGTAATTGAAAGAGAAGAGAATAGAACGCGACAGTGCCGAGCCCATATCTTCCAGTGCCCCCGTCCCCCGATGTAGGACACATAGGCACATGACACATATAGGCACCACAATTTAGGCACTGGACAAATAGGCACATGGACATGTAGACACCGGACAAATTGGGATGGATTGCTCTCAAATTCTGTATCGTTTCAATTGTTTTAAATCTGTGACAGTTATTCGTGTGGAGTGGTTGGGAGGAGGAGGAATTTTCGCATTTTTTTTTTTAATTTGGTTGTAGTGAATTAATGTTTCGAATTACGCTGCCGCGCTCGTGCTCCCGCGCTCGCTGAGGCTAACACATAACATCACTGAGATGCTAATATAATAAGCTGATGCTAACAAATCTTTAGCTATGGAATCTCTAGCTATCTTTTCACAGATACCAAGCTTCAAAAAGAAATAATGGCGACAGGTGAATTTGGATGTGAGACCCATGGTTACAGTTATTATTGGTCAAGACAGAGGAAGGCATGATGTCCAGGCTGGTAGTCAGAATTTGATTGGTAAGAGTTAGGCCTCCTGGAAGCTGTCGTGAACCTCCAGCCGGAAGCTGGACGTTCCAGCCTTTTGATAATTTGCCACCAGTTCCATACACCGACACCACTCCACCAAGCATTTATATCATCGACAAAAATAGTTCTTTTGTAGAAAATAAATGCAGATACCAAGCTATTTACGTTGCCTTTTGGGCCAAAATGAAGACTGTCTGAGCGGGAATTGAACTCACTACCTTTGAACCCAAATGCCGGAGTGTTACAGCTCAGCTATATTGACAGGCCGTGTCAGTATGGCTGAGCGGTAGGACTGGCTTTTGGTCTCAAATGCCGTGGGTCCAATTCCCACTCAAACAGTCTGACATTTAAGCCCAAAAGCCAACGGAAATAGGTTTGCATCTGCATTTATGTATCACTTTACAAGCCATTTGGCTTTCCCTCCTGTTTTTTTTTTACCTTTCGTGGAAAAGCTGTTTCCCTGGGGCGTGGGGGGTCACTGAAACGGGCATAAATATCCCCCCCCCCCCCACCCACAAATATCTGCCCTGTGTGCCAAAGAAACAAGTCTTTGGTTGATGGAGGTCTTCTGAAGAACTGGTGCCGAAAAGTCGTTTAATTAACTGATATATGCATGGGCCAACAGTGCGTAAATCGTTTATTATTATTAACTTTTTTTTACATCTACGTAATAATTCTGGATCCCGGCTGAGCTGATAAGAAAAGAGCCGATAAGAAAAAAGGTAAAAGGCCTAATAATCGCATTAATCGCTTCTCATTGTTTTCATGCACGTGTAATGTCTTTGCTACGGTGCCTAAGAATTCCTGGTGCACGTGCTAAGGATTGAAACTTGAACCTTTTGTCCAAACCGTTGATTGTTGATTAGGAGCGTACGGTTAAGGAGCAAAAGACCACGGCTTCTGAGAAGAAATGAAATGAAACGAAATTGGCAGCTGGAAACGATGCAATGGCTTATTTAATTCGCAGATGAAGGCTTTCAGAGCTGAGCTCCGGTTAAACGGGAAAACGGGTCCGAGCTGCGTTGTGCCCGGGAACGATGCTTGAGCATGCCAATTTTTAAAACGGTGCATCCAATGATTTGAGCCATGGGATGCGCTGATTGAGTGAGCGAAGCGAACGAAAATCAGCATTTGTCAGCCAGTGTGCGCAATAATTGGATTGAAGAAACTTAATTCCGTGAAAGCGTTTCTTAGCCAGTGTGCGCGAAAATGGGAGTGAAGAAACTTAATTCGGTGAAACATCCAGAATATTGTAAATGGTGCATCTAACACCAGCGGGCTTTATCTAGTTTTTAAATAATAGGCGTTAACAAGCATACAAACCCTCTTTCAAAATTTGACTCATCGTATTAGCTGATTTTTAACAGATTTGAAAAATCTGATTTATGTTTATTAAATAACCGCAATGAGTTGAATAACCTGGTCGTCCCAATTTTCTTTCCGCACAATTTTTATAGTTACTCATTCTCTTCACTTGGATTAGTCCCTCTTGTTAATAATACAGGAAATTCGCATGACTAACGTCGGCGAAAATTTATCCTTTCCAAAAGGTTCGACTGGTCCGCGGCCCGGGCTTATCGCCCGTCCACATGAATGGGTTTTAATTAAGGGAATCAACCGTAACCCAAACGAACAATTGTTAGGCTGGAAGCATTATATAATCGAATGAATTTTCGAACACGCGTCACGTGACGTGTCCGTAAATGGCCCTGATTGGATAGCGATTGTTTCGTTGCGCGCGGTCACGTGCAAAAGAACAGCGTTATTGTTAGCCGCGCGTGCGCCGGCGTTCAACGTCGAGTAACCCGCTTAGGACAAGGGGTCTGTTCCTAGGCCTGCGATAGACATCGAAATCGTGCAGTTAGCTTTGTGAATACACGGGATACACACAACTTGGGGAAAACGAAATGAAGGTTCGTTGTA
>JAHWFP010090238.1:11242-51913 GCA_023313725.1 Lithobius niger
ATGATCTGCTATTGTAGGAAATTTCGGAGGACTTTCAACAATGGGAAGGCATAAATTATGTTTTTTTTTTCATAGTATTTTCATGCAAACGGTAAATCACAACAATCCGGCCACACACGCGGGGGTTGAGGGGGGGGGGGGGGGCGTCCCTACGAAACTGGGGTTGGGGTGTCATTTTTAGTTTTTGGGGGGAGTAGAATTTAGCCAAAAATTACATTACAGGCCAAGCGCATCTCCTTGGCCTCTCAAACTCTGCTTTATCTGCCCTTGCTGTGGAAAGCGAATATTTTTTTATAATTTGGCTTAGGAAAAATAAAAAATAAAATAAATGTTTGATACAGGCAGTATTTTTAAAACAAACGAGTGTTAAAAAACAAATTTTTCAGTCACGAGTGCAGACTAAATTAATCCCTCGTGTAGATGGTGGGAAAAGAAACTCCTCGTGTGTCGAGGTATTGTCGACGGGAATCTACGATGTAAGCCTAGAATTAAAAATAAATGCACGGTTGCTAGGCCTACTGACGATTTCCCATGTCAAATCCAGTTCTCGCGTCAGGATCGTGTTACTTCTCAATGGAAAACGTCCAAAATATTTTCACACAGATACTTTATGTACAATCCTTTCCTATTGACATTATTTTGGTTTAAACAAGGTTTTCTCGTGCTGCTGTAATCCATCACGATCTCCTTGTTAGGGCGTTGTAATGTGGATGTGTTTGTCGGAGCTGGCTGGCAAGGCGGTTGTTTTTTGTTTGAACATCGCACGTATTTTACTAGGTATACACTGTTTCTTTCCACCAACAGTAATGTCAACACATTCACGTTGTCGGGCGTGTCGTATAGTCATGGTGGAAAAGTTCCATAAATAGCGTTATTTCGCTGAGTAGCTAGACGACGGCGAACCATACGATAAGCCGATACGCATACGACATTCTTTTGGCAGCCGTGTTGTGCGATCAGCTGACAGTCCAGCAATTTTAGTGACGGCCAGCCAATTACACGCGATAATGTATACGGTCGGGATGGACGGGGATAGGTTACTACTTTCAGATTACATAATATTGCAATGCGTGATGGAGGTGTGCGCCTCAACATTTTCGAAAGTTGCGGAAGTGTACAGAAGACCGGTTGCGACTAGGTAGTCGCAGCGGCCGCTTGTTTGATTTGTGTGTCTATAATACGTTCTATACAGACACTTAAAGGGATATAGCTCCCATGCCATTTTTCTCGATCGAGTACGGCCCCAAAGGTCTATTTACTTACTGTTAGTCTTTCCCTTACTAAAAAAAAGTTTTAAAATGTGGCGTCTAGGAGATTTTCTGTTGAGTATTGTTAACTATATTTAAGAACGATCCATCACTAAATGATGCAATGCGCGTGCACAATAATCATGACGTTTCGTCTCTGTGTGTACATCTATTAATTTTCTAATAATTACCATGAGATCTACAATCTAATAGACTAATGCGGTAAAAATTTAAATTAATTATTCCAATAGCTCGCCGAAGCAAAATTATAAGACACTAGCCTAGAAAATTATAAATTGTGAATTTAAAATACAAGAATCATTCCGGTTTTTGACGACACGATCAATGGGTTCACGCTGGCTGGACTATTAGGCGCAATGCCAATTGAGACAGTAGCTATGTTTTTCACTGCGAGGAACGAAGCTACCGTCTCAGTTGACCTTAGCTGTGGTAAATACGCGGATGTGATCGTCGCGTGGGTGTTGTGAGGCAGGCGGTATGTTGCTTTAATAACTTTGGACGCAGATAGTATTTCCGACGAATATCATGGGAGGCAAAAAAAAAAAAAAAAACCAGCTACAAGTCATGTAATGCCCATTAGGGCGCCTTGACTATTCAATAAAGTTAAAGTTAAGTTAAAGTTAGTTATTGTGACCGGAGTCGCCTTAGGCGCTCAACTGCTGCTGTATTATTTTTAGAATCAGCGCTCAGGCTATAATTTGATGATAACTACGGCCGCAAGGGCAAGGAGGGCTGGGCTGGGAGCAAATTAAGTGATGGACTGTAAAGAAATTTAGCTTTAAGGCTCGGTCCTACTAATCCGTCCTGACCGGTTGAGACGTCGTTACAGCAACGCAAATAGTAATAAGCAAAGAACGTGGTACTGTAATAATCACTACTCCCTGCACGAAATGTTTTTTTATTGAATCCGTGTGCGATTATAATATTATTAATAGACCGAAGTGCGAAACAAGGACAGTGAATTATTACGCACGATTCTCATGTAATCTAGGAATTCCTTTGGAAAACTTAAATTTTGAAAAAAAAATTGTGTGTGCCTGATTTAAGAAGTTAAATAACTAAATAAAAGTAGTTTGTCATCTGAACGCATTTATTATATGAAGGATGCACCCCACAGATTTCACTATTTTTAATTCAAAGCTGTTTGTAGCCAGCTCGTACTGTATACTGCACCATGGCACCTCGAGCACGGCCCGTATAAGAAAAAAAACGCCACGGCTAAAAAAAAAAGGATTGTTTTGTTGACTTTTTTCCGTTTTGTTGTTTTCGTTATAAGTTAGGTAAGTTGCCTTAGCTCGAATTTCACCTAGCAGGCTAAGGACGTTTCACCAAGAAACATATTTTTTTTTCTGCTGCCTTTTTGTGCGAATTTCACCTGGCAGGCAAAGGAAGTTTCATCAGGTAACTCATTTTTTCTTTGAATTTTTTTCAGTGCAATTTTTTCCTTCAGCTGTTTTGTTTCCAGGCTTTTCTTCCACTGCTTTTTTTCCAGGCTTTTTTCCGCTGCTTTTTTTTCCCTAGTTTCACACGGCAACATCCCACGCACCATTTGATTTTACATATAATAAATAAAGGGAGCCATGCTTTGCAGTACCGAATCGCACTTGACGCATTTTCAAACGTGGACAAGCTGGCACGGAAAGTAAGGGCGCATTTATGCAACAACTCGTCTCTGCATTCTCGCAGCTAGAACTCACACACGATGGCAAAGGTGACATTGCCATGGTAACAACGCTAAATGGATTAGCTAAATCCGACATCGTTTCAGTAAATACTTGCAGTCTTATAATCCGTGCTAATAATATAAAGAATTCCTCATGACGAAACAATTTTCCCAAACGCTTTTGAACTCACGTTATTTGCTGTTTTCGTTGAGAGGCGGCGGACATAAAACCGCCGCCATGTTGGAATTTGAGGTGATTTCTAGCTTCTAGCTGCGAGAATGCAAAAGCGAGTGGTTGCGTAAACGTGCCCTAACAGCCCATTTCGGTCAGGCACGCTAAAATTATTAGGTATGAAATCGTTATAGCGCCTTGAAAATGACTTAAGCTGAACTTTAAAATCCATAAATGGTTTTGTTTGTCTGCTAACCGTGATTAGAGCGTAAGAAAATAGTACTTTAAAATTTAGCTAAAACGTTTGTAAACATTTTTTGCGACGGTGAATACCTTGTTGTGATGCAACAGTTTCGTTACGCAATATCTCTGCAGTGCCATGAAAAAAAGTGTTGTCGCCATGGTAGCAACACTACCTGGATAGTAATCTAAGACCTCATTTTGTTAAATTTGTGCAGTCCTGTCAATCCGTAGCAGCAAGATATCCTAGGGTTCCACTACATGTAACTAAGTTTCTAATTATACTTCTGAATTCGATTATGGGCCAGTAGAGCCAAAACTGATGGCAAATGAAAATTTATAATTAGACTGTAGCTTTTAATTGCAAGATTGCATTACATAAATGCAGCCTTATGGAATTTACTAGCAAACTCTAGCACGTGGGCGGACAGTTTTAATTTATATTTTTAACAAAAAGGCAAATGCATACGGCATACAAAAAATTATCCACATGCAAAATTAAAATGACCTTTTATTTCAAGAAAAAAAATCGTTTAAAAAAGTGTTTTTTTTTCGATTAGAGACAGAAAGTCAAAGGCTCAACAAGAGTTAAATAAATACAGATGCAAACCTATTTACGTTGCCTTTTGGAGTTATATGTCAGACTGCGGGGAATCAAACACGCGACCTTTGAGACCAAAAGGCAACATAAATAGGTTTTCATCTATATTTATTTTACGATTAAGTTATGCAGTTTTAATTCATAAATATGTAATAGTGTTCGTTATGAGAGAAACTAGATGCAACTGGTTTTGTTTTGGTCCCAAATCACTCCTTGGTTTCTTTGACATAGAAGGTTAGTGCACCAGACTCGGTGTATTTCCCTGATGCCGCTTAGATTGGCTTTCTGGCACTCTTGCGGATTATACGTCTTGTTTTCGATTCACATTTGGTCTAGCTGCAACAGGTCTCATCCACAGACTAACGTGTTTATGGACGTTCTGTTGCGGCACCGAAATTGGGCTTTTATAGGGAAGCAGGGTCTCGGTGTCGCAACGGGGCCATCCTCGAGGTCGATGTGCGTGCACAACACAATTGACACTGCACACACTCTAACCGTGCAGGAAAGCCTCCTTAAGGGTTGCTTCTCGCGTTTGCCCTTATGTTTGTGTCGTAAAGCCCAGACTGTCACAAATATAGTTTATTTTAACTACTTTCTCTTTTCTTTAGCCAACGCCCCTGGTTTGAGTTTCACAGTCTTTATGCCGACAACGCAGGCCTTCCAATTGGTTCCTAAAGCCAGTCTCAATTCCATTATTGAAGATCCTGAAAAAGTTGCCGGTAAGTCACGGATTTAGACTGACTTCTTGGGGAAACGTATTAGGCACAATTTCCGCCATTCAATACCACTCTACAGGAGTACATTAAGAAGATGTGTACCGATTCAATGTAAACCGGCTTTTATGAAATCACGTGACTTGCTCGTCCATTTAACTTGTTGCCAATATACTGAACATAAAAATTCAACCTTAGCCAAAGTTGTAGAGTAGAGACAATAACACCTTGTTCTCTGCGGAATTTGTATCTGGAACCAGTCGTTGAGCTAGCTGCACGGGGCACTAGACAAACATTAGCATAGTTTGTCAAGTCAATGCTGTGGTTAGCAGATTTCTTAGGCCTAAAAAACGTTGAGTTGTCCAATCCCTTATGCTGCGAAACATATGGTAAAGTAGGAAATTGGAAAAGAAAAGATTCCACTTGCTGAAAATTGCCGTAACTGCCAACAAATCCAAAAAAAATTAAAAATTTTTAGGTCCAAGAATTCCGCTCTCACAGCACTGATTTGACAAACTATGCTAATGTTTTCACCTCTGCTTATATCCAGTGCCCCTTGCAGCTAGCCCAACAACTGGTCCGGATACTAACCCCACAGTGAATAAAGGGTTATTGTCACTGCTGTATACACGCTAGTTATTCACTGTTAACATATGATGGTATTCAAGATGCACGTGATGTAAACTAAAATTTTACATATTTTTATTTAGAATTTTTTAATATTAAAATATTGAATGTTTTATTTTTTGAACAACCATGAATTTAGAATTCTTTATGGTTTTATTTGTTTTAATTTTAATTTCAAGTTTTAATTTTTAACTTTTAAAACTTGTCCAAATTGTGCCCTGAAGTAGTTAACAAACTATTTCAAAGTTGAAACCATGCTTGACTGAAACCGTGACACATTCATGTACTCGTCCACGTGTTATGATCTAATGTTTGCTCGCCAAGGCCAGCTGGGATTGAAGCTGCTCAGCTGGCCATGATGAATACAGAAAGAGGTTGTGAACCTTGTAGGTACACAGCTATTGCATGCAACATGCATCCTTCAGCTATAGAACGCGTTTGTCAACTGAGACCTTACTGTATTATTGGTAAAGTCCTTTTAAAATTTCTTGTAAGATGGCTTTATTTGTAATCCAAAAGTTGATCAGGCTGATCGTTTAATCTGTGAGTCCAACACACATCATCCGTAGTGGAATTTTTCGAATATTTTACACAAAATGGCTTCCATAGATAATGTTTTGTACTCATATTTTTAGCACAGTTGGTTTGCCTAATCAACCGAAATCAGCAGCTTGTGAAAAACGGATGAAACTTGGTAGAGTTATTTGTTGCAACACTGTACCCATTACCAGCAACTCGTTTTGCATGCCAGAGTGGAGCTAACATACAATTGACGTAAATTAGCACGTACAACATTTTTGTGTCCAAAGCTATCTTAAAAACAAAAACGGTTTGTAATAAACTGAAAACTTGTGAGCCATCCAGAACAAGTTATTAGTCACTTGTATAGTTTTCTAAACTGGAGATTCAGTATCAAGGCAGACTGCTTTTCACTGGCTTATTTATTAACAATTTTCGTTCATTTTCAGCTCTGGTGTTATCACACACAGTGAATGGGACATTCTATAGTCAAGGGTTAAGAGACGGTCAATGGCTCACAACGGCTTCTAGATATGAAGTTCCTATTTGGGTTGGCGTAGTATCAGAAGGAAATTCTAGTAAGTAACGTACTCAGATCTGGATTAATATTTCAACGCCGTTATGACTCATTAGCATTTGTATGGAATTTTAGTTTCCTTTGCACATGGTTTTTTGAATTAAGAGGCTTGTTTCTTTGTTGAAATAAAAATTAACGTACCATTAGACTAGCATTGCACACTTCTTGAAATTTGTCGGACACTGTTGTTCCAAACTTTGTATCTCTGTGATAACAATATAATGGACGCGTGCGTGCATAAGTGAGTAATGCTAGAAGATCATGGATTCTGTATTTACAGTGCTGGATTACTATGGAGACAATGACTGACCATCGCTCACTGCATTAAGAATGTCTTCGAAACTGTTTCAGCCCCAGTAATAAAAGATGGTTGATGCTCCACCTCCACCATATGCAAACTTTGTGACAGCATCACAGAACAACAGTTGGTCTGATGATTTTAAATTTTAGACATAGTCTTGGCCATGCATAGACTAGGTTTATCATGAGAAAAAGCCAAGCTCGGACACGTGGTAGAGAATTAATCACACAAAAATTGTGCCATGCTAAGCCAGTGGGAATCGAGGAGTTCCATGTTCAAGTGCTCCCTGTATGATGTCTACTGCTGCTAACAATATGTATCCCTGGTGCAACAATATGTCCACAATTTGTATCTTGTTCAGTTGCAAACAATATGTGTCCTGATTCCGGATTCTTTTTGCAAACCATCTCTAGGTGTACCGCTATATATGTACGAAATATGGTTTTAATTGATGCAGTTGTTATTGCGTGGTGCGATTACGAAGATCGCATTTGAGTGTATTCATAAAAGGAGCTCTGCTCCAATTATAATATGGTGTTTTAATATGTGCTTCGCTCTTGTACGTCAGTGATGTAGGTGATGGTGTCATAGTTTTATTATTTACTGTATTCTTGGGCCCGTACAAGCATGCAATTGGTCACATTTGGGCAAACAGTGTAAATATGCAAAGCTGTTGCGCACAGTGGCCAAGCCAATAAACTAATATTTAACGCTGTGCTAGTATCGGCTGCTGATTCATGTTGTATCCATAGTAGATTGGCAATGATTAAAAAATTCACAATGCAATACCGCTGTCAATTTTTTCCAATAACCTGTCCACATTTTTACTGATTTTTATGTTAATTTCCAGTACCAATTCTGGTCAAGTAGTGGTCAAGAGCTGATATGTACACTGAACATTTTTAAAAACTAAAATGAGAGCTAAACAAGATTGGTTCAGGACTGAATGGAAAACAAATTTTCGGTTTTATGACTTGCTTTAAAGTAACTTTTTTCGGACTCATTTTTTTTTTTTGATAAATAAAATGAAATCTACACAAGCGATTGATTTTAAATTAGCACCATTCGAAATCGACGAAAACTGGTAAATGATGGTTGCAGTGGTAAATTTCAATCATCACAAACGTAAACAATCACGCTTCACCACAACAGAAGAACAAATAGCAAGTTCTAATTTAAATTTTAGGTGACTTTTTGGTCACCTTACTCAGTAAAGAATAGCACAAGACGTCCGACGAAAAACTCTACATCTTGAGGGATCCGTAAACATGTTGGAGGATATAGATGTAACAGAATTGCCAAACACCATTGCAGGACCACAACCCATATCGCATGGAATAACACATCTATCCTACTTAAATACAACACTAATCGTGAACCCTACCTGTGTGCCCTCAATATTAATTGAGGAAAAATGTGGTGACAAGTTATACAGATCGGTGGTGGATCCGACGAACACTAATTTTGAATCGCTCCACACCAACACGTTGGGTTTTTCTTCGGACATCTTGTGCAATTTTTTTCTGAGGAAAGTGACCGGAAAGTCAGCAAAAATTTAATAGTAGAACTAGCTATATGTTCTTCTGTTGTGGTAAAGTGTGAGTGTTTACGTTTCTGATGACCATTCGAAAGCTCTTTAAAAAGTAGTTAAAACTTCAAAATCTCAAGTAATTTGAACTTCAAAATCTTTAAATTTTTGGCAACATTTTTTAAATGAGGTTTTACCGATAGTGCTAGCCAATACCAGCATCAGTATCAAGCACTGGCTATTTTTCAAACTCAAGAAATATTACAAAAAAAGAGCCACAGAGCTTAAACTTATAAACTCACCAAACAACTCATCAAAGCACTTTTTAAACTCAAACGTCGAATTTTTCGATACCTCGCCGTGACAGCACGACAGAAGCATCGTACTTAGCGACTGCAAAAGGAAGTTTTTGCGCTGAAGCCACTGACTAGAGATAGCGGACCTGCCATTATTCTTCGCTAGGGTTATTTCCGTAAACGTAATTATTTTACAACTGGTAGAGGTTGTCATAACACAATGTTTCCACTAAGCTAAAACAAGGTAACAAGTTAATCGACCGCAAGTAATAAATGAACTTAATCAGCCGGTATTTAACATAAAATTGCTTAGCAACATCTGTAACAACGCAAGGCCAACAGGTGAGCATACATTCTTAAAACACTTCTTCCGTGATACTGGTCTCCATGCATTTTGCTCATCAATGCATCAAGCGGGTACGTTCGAAAGCAACTGAAGCATAACATCACATTTGATGGAATCCGTCGCTGAGATACTTGGTGAGATTATGAAAGTGCTCACTGTATGCTTGCCTTAATGCCTTTCTTATTGTTAAGATCATATGTTAGTATTATTACTATTACTGAATATGCAGAAAATGTAGCCAACTAAAACTGTTGAATTACTGCGTTGCTCTAGAAAAAAGTCACCGTCAGTATCCACAGGTTACAACAAAAAGCATCATCCATTTTGCTCGACCTCATAGTAATCATCTTTCTTAGTAAAGACATCAGTTCCCCCTTCCCCCACCATCCCATACAGCACAGCAAATGTATTTATTTCTTCTATTACAGGGCGCCTCGACAGCATAAATGGTCAAGTACGAGTGCTGCAAGCAGACATACCTGCTGATAATGGTGTCATCCACTTGATTGACCGACCGATAAACCCCATGGAAATTGTCAACTTACTTCGGTGTGAATCGGATCTTATAGAATTTTAGTCGATCTTTGAAGACGCAACTATGCAAGTTTAACCACCGAAATTCCACCATTTCCTGTGTCAGTGATGAGAAAGGAAAAGGACTGTGTACAAGTCAGCAAAAAACGACGAATCGTCAGAACAAAAATTTTAAGAACAAAACTACCATGTGGTCACTTTGGTTAACATAAACCAAGACTGTTCATTTCACTGCAAGACAGTTAAGTATTGGATTCGTTGTTGACCTCAAATTAGTACAAAGTTGGACAAATTCCTGATCGTTCAGGAAGTCCAATACTAATGAAGCACATTATGGTTTTATTTTTAACTTAGAGTTAACGGCTCGTATTGTGTTTATCAAATGTGTTCAGTTGAAATTCAGACAGGTGAAGATATTTACCGATCAGGATGACTACACAATTTTAGGCCACTTAAAAAATATGGTTCTCGGGCCTTTTTCTTAAGAAATTTGTGTGCGCAGACAGAATAAGTTTTTTTAATCATTTTATATTTTGGCCACATTTTTCCTTATACTTCGGGAATTATTTTTTATTGCGGGTAAAATAAACAACACTGCCTCATAATTCTGCTTACCACATGTCCTTAAAATTATTTAAAGTAAGAATGGTAAGTTATATTTTCAAGCCTCCCCAAGGACCATTTTATCTGTAACGTTTTTATTTTTACCATGTCATTTCTTTTTATTTCTCGTCAAAAAAATCGAGCGGGTGAGGTCTGAGAACCTAATTTTCTTTTTTTTAATCGGCCATAGCTAATTTTTTTAACTTATATTTTGTGTTAAGATGACAACTGCAGGTCAAGCTGTAATTTTGCACTGAAATTAGTATTATCGTCTCAATGACGACTTATGTACTATTGTGATGCCATGTAATTTATATTTTGCTACTAATAGTGACAAAACAGAATTTGCAGCTTATTTCCATAAGTTATGTTCGGGTCACAGCCATTTCAAATGAGTGTAAACAATGAAAATTGATACGTTAGTAAGGAAAAGCATGCAGATGCAAGGATGCCCACACACTTGAGGTACTATAGAGAATGACTGCTTCTCCTCCTTTTAATGTTTCTGTAGATAAATCATCAAGGAAACCAGTAAGACAGAGGATGTTTGAGCAAAAAATTACGTATTAAGACCAACCTTTGCTCAAACAGCCTCCGTCTTTCGGACACAATTTTTGTAAACCTCCCAATGCAGGGTGAAGAAAAAGAGTGCCTTCGTAGGATTATATTTTCCGCTGTAAAGGTGTCTCTACCTTTTCTTTCTGATTGTGGCCCTTACTGTTTTTGAAGCTTGCATGGGCCTTTGCTAGGAGGGCCCCTGCAAGTTTTTTGGTAAGCTTTTAATCATACCTTTAACACTCTGTAATCAAAACAGGATTTTATATTTTTGAGGCCAAATGAGTATTTTGAGTTAAGTTTTTTTGTAAAAAGCTTTTCCTAGACCTGATGATACAAATTTGCTTTGCGGTTTTTTTTTAATTTGAAGTGTTGGATTCATGATGTAAAAATTTGCTTTTGTAGGGTTTTCTCTTTGCACTCCTTATTATTACGTATGTAAGGTTTATATGCATTTCAAAGTAATGCAGAAGAAGCACATGCGGTCACACACATGCAAAAAGAATCATGAATATAGTAACAGTGAAAGATGTAATGTTTGATAATCTGTTGTGTGAAATTACTTGTTTTAGCAGCCGTTTACTACTGCAGTGCAGTAGAGTACGATCAAGCGTTTCTTAGGAGACGAATATATTAGCGTTTGTTCAATGAACAACAATTTATGTTATTATTTTTATTATTATTATTACCATACGCAATATTATCTCACTAATACTTTTAACTTATACTTCACACCTATTTGATAATTACACACACACATGCACAATCAACAGCTTAAGATTTCGTAGATTCTACGCATACTTAATGCTACCTCATTTTACATTTTGCTTGCAAACGTTAGTGAACTTCTGAATTAAAGTAGCAGACAAATTTTAAAAAAATAGCTACCAAGGCTGTAGAGGTTTTCACCTTACCCAATACCATACCAATAACTACAAAAATGACCGTCATCACTCATCAGCTAAGCAAAGTTAAACATTTCGCTTATGCAGGAGATTAAAATTATCACGGGTCAAATTTTTTCAGGTGATCTGGAGAGAGAATGATTTTCTGCGATCATCATTCACAACATTTTTCAGCAACAAATTGTTTTTTTTCGGCACATTGTAAAGCTTGTAGGTGTACCAATGAGAAAAATAGTTTAGCTCTGTTACTAAGTCAAACTTTTCTGTTTAAACACAAAGTAGTTTCTTGTTCACAACAGTTTGTACACATCTGAACAATTTAGAATTCACACAAAAGTTTAAACGTAGGCATACACCAGCTATCACGATTCCCAATTGGTGGACAAAAGCCAACAGTAGCACAAAATCTGTTAGAATCCGCGAGTACTTTGGATTTCTACAAAAATTTTGACTTTCCGCTATTTCTACGGTCCAACGTAAGGATGATTGCTATAACAGCAAGAAATTTTAAGCAAAACCAATTACTGTAAATTCCACAATTTTTGTCTGTACAGCCTAAGTAAATATGGGATATTTTCATAAAACATTTTTTAGTAACGTTACGACAGATTCATTCGGGATTCAAAGACGTTCATCAGTAAATGCCATACAGGTAATGTTCAAAAATTTAAGCTTAAGTCTATTGTGAAGAGACAGAATGCACGAGTATGTTTTGCTTTTACAAATGTGAATATTTACTTGTTTACCCAGGTAGTTCCAGGGGTTGAATTTCCAAATTTTGATCCGGGTGCAAATTTGCACCCAAAATGTGTTACTGGGGTGCAAAAAAAGTCTTTGGAGTGCAAAACCAAAATGTAAACCAACACTGTGGTCTCCTATTTTATAGCCATCAAAAATTCTAACATTTAGCATCTCGATAATAGCCTATGTAGTGGTTTCGTGCACTTTGCTTAAAACTGACTTAACTTCACTATTCAACTGAAAAACCTATACACATAGTTTAACCAAATGTAGTAAAAAATGGAGTTTAACTTCTTTGGAAGGAATGGTATCACGGGAAATCTAATTGTTTAAATTGCTGCAAACCGCAAGTCTGTAGCTTGTGTGGTTCAAAAGTTATGAAAAATTCAACTTTTGCAATTTTGCACTCCAAGAGTTACTTCTTGAGTGCAAAATGCAATTTTGGTGTGCAATTTGCCCCTGTGCATCCGAATATTTCGACCCCTGTTCTCAGTTTGTTAGTGTTTGTTTAATGATGAATTCTGTAGGACTGGTAAGAAAGTAAAAAAAAAAAAATGTAGTACAACTAATTCGTTAAGTAACTGTTAAATAAAATACCATTTTACTGTAAACCACCTGCCATTATCTTGTACTTCCAGAAATGTGCAACTGAAAGAAAAGAAAAGAATTTAAAGAAAATGTGTATTTTGTATTATTAAAAGAAATAATTATGAATATTTGTTTTATTATTACATACACACAACTAACATAAAGAAAAGCATTGGCACATATTTTGCAGGGTTAAACAGGCTAGAAAGACAGGGCTCGATAATGGTTAAATAAATACGGGTGCAAACCTATTTACGTTGTCTTTTACACTTACACGTCAGACTGCCTGAGCGGGAATTGAACCCTCAGCCTTTGAGACCAAAGGCGTAAGTCCTACCACTGAGCCACTGGCCGTTTCGTTTCCTAACAATATTCATTCTTCGGATTCTCGATGAGGCTTGGTTCCCCCTTGTTAATGGGCGGGCGGGGGGACTTTTTGTCAATTTTTCGGGGTGTTCTGGTGGCAGGGTTCAACTTAGAAACGTGAATTTGTGAGCTCTGTGCCAGTTGGCATTAAGCCAATCGGATAGGGGAAGAAGGCATAAGATGGGGCCTGCTTTTCCTGTGGTGTGGGAACAGGTGGTTGTGCATTAATTAGGGGTTAATTTTAAAATATGTGATTTTTTGGGTATGTGACCAAGCTTCCGAGACCCCTCCTTGACAGAAATGCCTCCTTTAAGTAAGTGATAATGGTCGTATCGCCCCGAAGGGAAATGAGTGAATTTTTGATTTGGGGGTTTCATCTGCAGGAGATTCCTCAGAACTCCAGGAGAGTTGGATGCAAACCTAGGTCTTTACAGTTTTTGTGCCTTTAGGAAAATTCAAAGCTCTTTGCACAGTTTAGAACTGCGACACACTCTATTAGTCCGTAAGTAACTCCTTTGAAAACAAGAGAGAAATAAAACATGTCGACTTGCAAAACCAAATTTTCTGTAAAGGTTTAGAGTCTATTAAATACTATCCTCAAGTGTCTAAGAGGGGCAGCTTGAGAGGATACTGCATTCCCACATGGACACTCATCCAGCGTCAGCCGCTCAAATGCTAGTATTCACTTCTGGCCTGACCAGGTTTCCAGAAGCGAGACAGTCGGAGAGGCCATGCAAGAGAAAAAGATTCTCATAAATCACTCCTGTGGAAGAAGTCCGTTTCTCACACTCGCCTGCCACAAGGAACCCTCCCTACAGTGTATTTATGTTATGTTATGCTACGCCATTGCCGCAGGTAACAGTTACGCATGGGTAACACTAATTGGTACTCAAGAAGCAGAAAACTAATGATGATGAATACAGGAGTAAATAAATACCAAGAGTATCCATGTTGCAACTCTCATTTTCTATTCCACCGTTTGCACGAGGCCATCTGGAAGAGAAGCAGCAGGTTTCAGCTCCTAGCCTCCAGCCAGTTGATTTAACATTGTCAAAATCTTATTTTACCAAAGCACTTGCTATGCGGCTTTAACTTCCTGGCACGCACGAGAACTGGCGTGGAGTCGGGAGGCAAGACACACAATTTTTACTCCAGTTGGCCTTGGCTCGAGAAACTAAATGCCTTCCTAGTTTTAAGTTTGTTTAAATGCTAGTTCTTGCAAACTGACACATGCTTGAACTATTCTCAGCACATGGAATATTTTTCACACATATTTATT
Source organism: Lithobius niger (assembly GCA_023313725.1). Classification (NCBI taxonomy): domain Eukaryota; kingdom Metazoa; phylum Arthropoda; class Chilopoda; order Lithobiomorpha; family Lithobiidae; genus Lithobius; species Lithobius niger. Next base: position 25,665 of record JAHWFP010090238.1, read on the forward strand.
GTATTAGGTAAAACCAGGGGTAGCATAAATATAAGAGGACGTGTATATAATGCGCTCCTGGTAAAACCCTACATAGCTTAATTTTTAACGTACGTTTTCCATAGAAGCAAGACTAAATCTTTATTACCCTTGATAAAAGTAAAAGAGGATACTAGTTTAGTCAGGACTCAGTACCAAGTTTTCCGTATATGTTTATAAAGTTTGGCATTAGAAATTCGACGCGTCGTCCACATCCCCTCAGATTCTACCACCAGTCGCGCTGCGAACACCTCAAAAAAGAACTGCTCTAGTATGCCGACTGAACTATGAAAAGTACTCCTAACTCATACTCATGATACGCGGATTTTAAACTTAAAAGACTGCATTGACATCAAATTATTAAAGTTTAACAACAATTGCTTCTTGCTACCACACGACGTCAAAACAAAGCCTCCGGATAGTTAATTTCGTGAGTTCCAACAAGATGAAGAACCAAGGTACTACGTGTGTAGTGTACTGTATATTACGCTACGGCGTTTTCTATTCTCATAAAAAATGTTTTAAACAATTGTTTGACGTAGCAATAAATCGTCCGAAGACTTCAAGGATAGGAGAAATCGTCCGCATATACCTTAAAATAATGTAATAAGAAGATTACCACGTTCTTGTCCATCCCGCCAACACAGACCAATGCTGTGATTCAGGCGCTTTCAGCGCGCCTCGCGGTAGTTTTTGACGGTCTAGGACGACGCGGTTGGCCTGCGACGTGAAACGAGCGTTAAGCCTTTTTACATATACGGAAGCTGTATCAGCACGAACAGTGGAACCATAGAAATAAACTGTTACCTACCTACTTCTATTCCAAGGTCTTTGGAAATAACTATAGTTAGATTTGTGTTGGAGATTCCTCTTTATGTCACTCCTTACAAAAACCTTGACTTTTAATGTATCTCATTTGGCTTTGCTACTACAAGCAGTGGTTCAAATAAACGATATTAGATGGCGGTACCCGGCGGTACTTGAACTGTTCTGACGTGTGAACAGCAGTCGAAGTATGAAAAATAAAAATAAGTTTTCAATAGATTTTTGAATACTTTTATTATTTTATGAACAATAGTATATCCTGAAATATCAAAAAACTGTTTTATAAAATTGTATTTTCCGCCGACTCGTGCAAACGGTTAGAATCGGGTTTTATCGAAGTGTCATGGCGCCGTTCATGGAGCAAAAATTTTGCGTCTACTGCAGTTTCTTATAATCTTAAAAAAAAAAAAGAAGTTGAATTTTAGATCGAGACTTGCAGGTAAAGGAAGACTTGATTTGTACAGTGTGAGCAATCTCTCAATGAAAGTAAGATATTGTTCGTAATGCACGTTGGAACTGTAACGAAAATAAGTAATATGTTAAGTAATAGCGTAAGTGTCCTCTTGCCGAGGCATTTAATTTAGGCTTGGCTTACATAAGATCGATCGTGTGTTTAGCAGCTGTGCTATATGAAACTAGGATTAACTAGAACAACGCAGTTTTGTTTAACAGATCTAGTTAAGGCGAAGGTCGGTGGTGTGATCGGAATGAATGTATTGGTTGGCGCATCAGTATTTGCCGCATATAGCTATTGGGCCAAGGCTGCCCTGATGCGTGAGCTAGTTTTCCCGGCAAACCTTACCTGGAGAACCGGTACAATTTATGGTGTCGGTAAGTTAAAACAAAAAAAGAAATTTGGAAAGGTTCCAACAATGTACTCCTGAATTACTGTTAATTCCATGCTGGCGTGAGTATTCGTTGCATTTTTACTAATGAGGCAATGTACACGTAAGCTTCACATGTAATTGTGCAGGGTTGTCTGTGTTGGTGAAATTTTTCACATATTAATTTTTTATTTTTTGTTCGGTTAAAACTAAACACACTGTTCTTTTCATATTTTTTTCTCCTTTTTTCACTCAATTTCTCCTCGTGTGATGTGAAGTTAGGTTAGGTAGATTCTGATGTCATGCTAACCATGTGACGTGAAATGATATATGTAACACTCATAATAGCATTAAAAGTGAATTGTTTTCGTTGTGATGTACGAAACAGCTGTGTGAAAACATTTTAACTGTGAATTCTTATTTTCCAAATTTGTAAGTTTTCCTTTAGCCCAACGATAAAGCAAAGCGTCCAGTTCCGTGCCCTGTTGGAAGAACCCCCCCCCCCTCCATGTTTTTTAATTGGTCACTTACATAAAAGGCATTTTTCCGTTTTCAGCCAAAAATACTGCCAATAAAATTAAACACCCATGTAATATGTTCTATAACAAACAAACTAAAAATAATTTGCCTTTGGACACAAGCAACTAATAATAGCTAGGCTATTTGACTTGTTTTTCCGGAGTGTTTTATGAATGAAATGAACCTGTTGACGTTGGTAGCTTAGATTAACTGCAGTAACATTGCGTGCGTTGCCTATGCCCAGTAGGTTCTTTTTCGGGAATCGCTAGCTAAGTGTTTGTTTCGAACAAAACAATCAGCTTCACGTGGACAAAAGGCATATACGGATTTGTAAATAAGAGGCCCCCCCCCCCCCCAACATTCCCCTTTGGCAAGTATTTTCTTACTCAATATGTAGTCAATATGTAGTGCAGGCCGTGCCAATCTGGCTTAGCGGTAGGACCTTGGCCTTTGATTTCAGAGGTCATGGGTTCGATTCCCTGCTCAGGCAGTTTGACATACAAGTCCAAAAGGCAACGTAAATAGGTTGCATCTGTATTTATTTAGTCTAAATCCTCTTTCTTTAGCTCACTTTTGTTTATTTTGTGTCGTATGGGGTCGTGGGTTGAGCTGCGATTTACCTGTGTACCAAGTTCTAAGCCTTGCTCGATGAATTGCTGTACAAATATGCATCTTTTCATAGTATTTTTCATTCTTCCTTGATGATTAAAAACTAATCAATAGGCCTATATTTACGCAGGATAAGTATAATTATAAAGCGCTCAATCAAATGGTCTATTGGTTAGGTTGCGTTTTATTTAAACACCTGTGGGTTGTTGCACTTCACAAAGCTGAATGCACTATGTACTTTATCTGACTATACTATACTTTATCGTACTATATTTTAAAACACATAACATCTTTGCGTTATGATAAGACGAACATTACACTTGAGTTTAATTTGAAACCTCCCAAGAAAACAATACTTTAAAAATACGTAAACACATGACACTGAGAGTTCAGAGAATTCGAAAAATACGAAACTACAGTAACGCTCAATCTCACGACACAGAAATTAGTCAATTTCGCAAATTTTCTACAGTTTACGATGGAGGTCGATGGAAACTACTCCCAACTGTCTTCATCAGGCTTAGTTTGAAGTACTACGATGCTTTTGGATTACAACTCGGAGGCCACGAGGGCCGCGCATTGCAGACGACGCAAGCAAGTGGATGTAATCCAGAAGCACCGTAGTACTTCAAACTAAGCCTGATTAAGACAGTTGGGAGAAGTTTCCATCGACCTCCATCATAAACTGTCAAAATTTGCGAAATTGACTGATTTCTGTGTTGTGAGATTGAGCGTTACTGTAGTTTTGTATTTTTGCGTATTTTTCGAAAACAATACTGTAAAAAAAACATGGAAAAATCTAAACCCGCAAAAATGGACCAGAGCAGGGCTTTTATAACGAATCCGAGTGTCTTCAAATTAGCCACATATTTAAGGCTCACTTGCCTATATGATTATGTAGCCTACATGCATGATTAATGCACGGCAGGAATTGTTGACACACCAAGGAGCAGATACTGCCGAGATGCGCAGAAAATTAATCACAATGATGAGCATGCGTGGCAACTACTGCCACCATGCAGGCATTGTTTGGTCACATGCAAAACTACTAGCCTACTACACGGAAAGCAATAAGGCACTAGACCAGAACTTTGGTGTAGTTGAGCCAATGAAGTGGTGTTCGTTCCTGGCAAAAGGGTTTTTTTACTTTGAAAGTCAGAATCAGGGTTCAGACAAAACCTGGAGAACCTGGAAACCTCAGGGAAAACAAGAATTTTTTGAAAATTACGGAAAAGTCAGGATAATTTAAAAAATGCCTCTGTGTCTGATCTGTAAGTTCCAATTCTAGGCTAGTAGCATCTATTTTAATTTGTGCTGTACTAATATGTTCAATTATTTTAGATATTACTTAAATAAAGCAAATCTTAGGCTGGTACCAATATCTGTGATGAAAATGCATTTAGTCCCGTCTGGACTAGTCTCCAAACAGCTATTTTATGGGATGTTGGATTATTTTCGTACAAATATTAATAAAAATGTTAGCTATTGCCTGTTTCCCTAAAAAAATATCTTGTAAACACCTGGAAATTGTCATTGGCTGCACCTGGAAAACCTTGAAGTGTCAGGCAAATTGAGATTTAAAACTAATAACAACAATAATAATAATAAACAGATTTATTTGCACAGCAGGCAAAAAGGAAACGGGAGGGGCAAGCCACTGACACCCGTCCTGAGTTACAAAAAATTGTCTGAACCCTGAGAATTCGTCTTGAGGTACAAAACGAGCTATTTCAAAATTACTATAACTCTCAACATTGTGTGGTTGGTTTTTTTGACAGACAACAGCACTGCTGGTGAACTAAGTCCCCAATGCCGCCTGTTTTCATCAGGCTACAAGGTACTATTTTCTTCAGTCTTTTCATCACATTGCTGCTGTGCATTATTTAAAGCCGGCGCACAGCGCAAGATGCAAAAAAATACAGAGTAACAAGCTGGTGACATTGTAAATACCCAAGAAAATACTAGCACCTTGTAGCCTGATGAAGACAGACGGCATTGGACACTAATTTCACCAGTAGTGTTACATGGTGCCCACCAGGCACCAACCTGGAGAACCTAGCAAACTCGGGGATTTTAACCTCGTTTGAAACTCATGGAAAGCTCTGGGAATTCTGTAATTTTTCACAAAAAGCCTGGAATTCTAGGAAAAAGCTAACTACATTTATCCTAGGCTTAGGCCTAAAATGTATTAAGAACAGTAGTTAACTCATTGTGTTCAAAAAATGTTATCCTTATATTTCTGTATTGACGCCTAAAAGTTCATTGAATTGGGCTACTCTTTTGCACTTAGTGTGAGCCCTACAAACTAATTCATTGCTAATTACGGTAAATAGCCTAGCCTGGAAATCGACCTGAACTACTCTGGAAAACTCAGGGAATTTACTTCCGTAGGCTATTTAGGCCTAGTGGGAGCCTTTTGTTATTGTCTGTTACAACTTTGACTGTTGTAGTAATTTTTAAATAATTTGTATTGTGCCACAAGATGAAGGTACGATTGTTAAAATTTGAATTGAGCCCTTAAAAAAGCTCAATCACTACGCCACCCTTTACCAATAATTTGTGAGTCCTCTTGAAATTTGGGTGGCACTCGACACTCTCCACATTCTTCAGAAGAGTCAGCAAGAAATGAAAATTTGATCACATCACGTCATGGAATATCAGAATTCGAATTTGTCACAATGTACAACTGATCTCCATGGCATGTTCAAGTTCTGTTCTCTACTGCTATTTGAGCCTTTTAGCAATTAGCAAGCTCAGACCGACCTGATTAGGCGATCGATGTTGGTATGTGCTGTGGTCGTAAATTCATCAGTGGTGGCCAATGCGGTGCAGCAAATTAGAATTGTGATGCTCTACGGCATGATGTGAATGACATTTCGTTTCTTTCTCACTCTTTTGAAGAAGGTGCACGGCTATTACACAGTTGTGAACAAAACGAGACTTAACATTGAACATTGCTGTTGTAATTGTGCACACGAGGCAAAGGCGATCGTAATTAGTTTGATTACTATCAAAGATAACTACTTTATCATGAACGACTGATCATCCGTAGGTGATTTTTATTATTACTGTGACATTGTTTTATTGCACGTCATCTTTGAACAACTAACTGTTTAATAAACACTGGAACTAGCGTCTGCCTTGATGATATGGATTGTATATGTAATCGTCTCAAGCTAGTGGTACTCTATTAGCCCAACAGGAGATAGAATGGGACGGGAAAGGTGTTATAGAGGGGACTGAGGGAGTGTCGTGCTGTTTAGGTGAAGAGGTGGATCGCTTTGTACTATGAGCGCCAGAATACAGCGGGAGGTGAAAATTGGGATTCCACCTGTGGGGGAGGCCAGGATTTGATGGAATGTGCCCTGGTTGAATGTTGGTGTCTTAGAAGATTCGAGAGAGATGAAGTGTTGCGGGTAACCCTCTCGACTGAGCTGCAAATGGCTGCAATTGCCATTTGGGGGGTAGCCTTAGAAAGCAAGCACTCGTCACATACGCACTACATCTTGCACTTTGCATATTTCTACTTGCCGTTCCGAAAATATACATACCTGTAATTTTAATTGCATTCAGTTCCTGAGTGCTTGTTACCCAGGAGGAGTCAAAACTCTCTAGATACGCCCTGCTCAGTCACCCACCTGCGCATGCTTGGTCAGGCACGCGCAGGCCCTCCATAAATGGTGTTACGGTGTTAGCCAACCATCTCTTTTCCTCCAGCCTCCTGGCCGTCGTGATGCCATTGTTACCCTCGCTTCAAACCTTTCGCCGAAAGCTTCAAGTCTCGCATCGCTCACTGAACTACAACATCTGTCTTTTTCCAATGGCTTTGGCATCGATGGTCTTACTGACGTCCCCACCGATACCTCCTGTTCCTAGGTAGTATACCTTTCACCGAATGCTCTCAAGTCCGCCTATGCCACTTGACTAACTTTCAACACTGTAAGCCTTTCACCGAAAGCAATCCTTCACCGAAAGCAAGCCTTCAGCGAAAGCAAGCCTTCACCGAAAGCAAAGCCTTCGCCGAAAGCCTGCTTCACGACCTTACAATGAACTCTTCAGCTCACCGTTTTCCGCCTAGTGGGGGAACCAACGGACCACGTTAACTTCAACTTGCTTGTCGGTTTAAGTGAAGAAAACTTCAGAAAGATTCAACATGTAAACCCATTCACTGAATACTCTCCAAATTCCTTTCACCGAAGACATTGTCACGTCCTTTCACTGAAAGCATCCATAAACTCTGCGGCTTAACGGACCCGTTCACCTCCGTGACCTCCACTAATCCAAATCACTTCTCAAGCTCTCGTCGTAAACGGTTCATCTTTCCAGCTGCATCAGCCTGGAGGTTGCATCCGAAGCCTTTGCCACTAGCCCTCAACCGAAAGCCTCAGTCAAGCCCTCACCGATGTTCGTGCCTTCACCAAAATCAACAACCCTTCACCGAAAGCAAAACCCTTCAACGAAAGCAAGCCTTCACCGAAAGGAAACTCACCGAAAGCATACCCTTCACTGAAAGGAAAACTTTCACCGAAAGCAAAACCTTCACTGAAAGGAAAACCCCTACTGAAAGCTAAGCCTTCGCCGAAAGCCCCGCTTCACAAACTCGTAATGGATTCCTCTGTTCATCGAGAATCTACGCCGCCGGCCAGCCCGATTCCTGAAGACCCCAGCATCATTGCTTACCACAGTGCCTTGCGGACCACGTCCTTCATCATCAACTTCCTCATCTCCCACTCCTGATGAACACCATCGTTCACCCCTAAATTTTTCATCCGCCACATCACGTCAACCAAATAATCCGCTGTGATGTACTCATACCTGATGAAATTCACCTTTTAATGGACCGCACAAAAGGAATTTTCTTGCAATCAACTCGGCTCCGATTGGGTTGCATCTTTGGACAACTACTCTCACAAGAGGAAACTTGACACCGATTCCTCGGCCACTCCAACCTCCGATCTTCTCAATGCCATGGAAGCCATCATTCACGATGAATTTCTCCACAAACCCGACCCTATACCCCCTTCCATGACTGAAGACTAAAAAAAGAAAGGAACAACAAACAATGTGCACGCATGGGCCAATCCACCACTCTCCTCACCATCTCACTCTGAACCGATGGATCTCTTTTAGACAAAGACGAAACCCTTAAACTTGACGTTGAACTTCCTCCGCCTCGCCCAGAACGTGAATTCTGGTTCTCTTACTCATCGGGCGATAACACCGCCAACCCACGACAATTCGAAATTTATCACCTTCTGAATTCTTGGCAACGGAAGCTGATGTAAAGTTTGGGACCGCCATGTTCGTCCCAAAACGTGCTGAACTTCCAACTACAGTTCTTAAGGAAATCAACAGGATTCTTTGCCTTGGCCTTCGCGCTGCCTCTCAGACTGATGTCCTCATCACCACAATCAAAGCACTCTTCGAAAGACTCGCTCTCGAATCCAACAAACTCAACACCAAGGACAACATCTTTAATCTTCGAACTTTTAAGAAAATGTCATTCGCCACTTCCCACAGCTCCATTTGGTACACCAACAACGACAATGACAACATCCACCGCAAGCCAGTAGGCGACCCACTCCGGTTTTTCAAACCTGCCTGCCAGCCTTTCCCAGGCCAAACTTGCTGTAAATTTTACCTCTAACCAATGTCTCTATGTTCAACCTTTTTGAAAGACAGCTACAACGAATGCCCCACGTTCGTCATCAACCCAACGATCATCAAATGCTCAACGTTCATCAGCCGCCCCGTGCAAACCGATAAATACATGCTCCTCAACTTCACCCCACATCACGAAACAACTGGCCTACCCAGGGGTTACGCACAAGCCACCTTCTCCAACTCTCACATCCCTCTGTGGGTCAAACCTTGCAACATGTCATCTCGCACTCCATTCGACATTCACCACTTCGCTCCAGACTGGACTAACCCACGCTAACAAGCAATGTTCTGCCTTCAAACCCAAGAAGCCATCCGATGACCTCAACCCAGAACATTCTCACTGCAATTTGCAACCCTCCTGCTCAAACCTTGGAACCGTGGTTCCGTTTTCATTCTCTGAACGTAACTTCTTTTAACGGAAAACCCTCAACCTTACCGCCACCCGAAAACCGTCAGCCACAGCAGTCAACACGTAATCGGACTTCTCGGAAGCGCATCCTCATCCTCCAAGAGGGACCCTTAGGACCGAACGCCATGTCAAGTATCCCCCCTTAAACCTTTGACTTAACCCCCCCCCCCCCCCCTTTAAACCAACGCTGGAATCTTGAAACTCTCCGAACTTCTTCACCAACTCTCTTTGGCAAAGGAATGTTCCCTCCCCACTCCGACAGCCTTGTGCATCAAAGTCGGTCGTGATCTGAGAACGTTACGCTTGCAACAAAACCACCTCAACTCAGTCACTGGGGACCCAGCTCACACCATTGAGAACTTGCCATGACGGTAGCCAACACCTATATTGACGAGGTCAACTGAATGCAATTAAAATTACAGGTAGTGTATATTTTCGGAACGGCAAGTAGAAAGCCCAATTTTACCTGGCAAGGAGGTCAAAATTGGTTTCTATTGCCTGAAAGAAAATATACACTACCTGTAATTACCCACCCAACCTCCCCTCTCGAGCCACCATCATGGCTGACATATCGTGAGAAAAAGTTGATGGCTGGCTAACGCCGTAACACCATTTATGGAAGGCCTGCGCGTGCCTGACCACGCTTGTGCAGGTGGGTGACTGAGCTGGGCGTATCTAGAGAGTTTTGATTCCTCCAGGGTAACAAGCATTCAGGAACTGAATGCAATTAAAATTACAGGTAGTGTATATTTTCTTTCAGGCAATAGAAACCAATTTTGACCTCCTTGCCAGGTCTCTCTAGTCACCATTTTGAGGAGTAGGACTAAAATTAAGTCGCCAACTGTTGGCTTTCAGTTGCCAAATGGCGAGTGGCGACCGACATTGGAGAGGGTTAATTGTAGGGGAACGGCGTGTAATTGTGTGACACTTGTCATTCGGCCAGTAGACATAAAAATTCACTCGCCATTATCAATTACCTCCTCGCCATGTAGACACAATTCTAGCAGTTGTGCTGCTACTTAATGTTTATGTTTACGTCTTGTACGCTTAGATTTCAAAGGAAAGGATATTTACCGTTCCAATATGCTTGCAAATTTTCGACAGTCTGGTTTTTCTGGAGTTGGAGGGGCTCAGAACAGCTATCTTCATCAGGCTACCACATCACCGCTCACTTTTTCGTGATAGTTCGTCTGCTATTTGAATGCGACGCGGGGCCATAGCCTCCGTAACTTGAAGGCCAGTACACCATTTCTCCCGCAGCAACTTATTAAATTCACCTCTGAGCAGAACCTGGATACTTGGGTTTGAAGGTCCCAGGATGTTCATCAGCACAGCATTCACTCGGCTGTGGTGTTTCTCTCGGCTTCTCAGATGCACATATTGTTGGAGGTGGACTTGAGGAGTGTCACAGTGCCATCCCAGATGATTCGGTGTCAATCGTTGATCGTTGCATTGTCCAACAGACAGGTTATTTTGTCAGTAAATGAATTGTCGTTATTGGCTTCCAGGCTGCAGATCAACCCTCTCAAATGTCAATCCAGCAGCTGTTGCCACCTTGCTAACAGGCCTTAGAAAGCATTTGCCATTTCACAATATCTGCTTTCAATATACCAAATACATCTTGTACCGTGCATGGTATTTCTAATTTATGCATTTAAGGAGTTACAATTTTCTTTAACCCTAGTATTTTTGCAGAAAAAGCTGCTGTATATCCCTTATAAATGTGAGCACAAGACCACAAACCGTTTATCTCTAGGTTAAACAGTTCCCGAGGTAGCCTATCCCTATATGAGTGTTTTGCTTTGTTGCTGGTTGCCTTTTTTAAACAAGTAGGGCTCAATTCTAGTCGCCAATCGTTGAATTTCTTTCGCCAATTGGTGAGTGGCTACCAACATTGGAGAGGGTTGCCACAAATGGGAACAACTTTTCATAACGACTCGTGCGTGTAGCGTTTTCCACCAGACTTCTTATACATGCAAAACGCTTTGTTATTTTATGTTATGCATGAACTCGGTGGTAAAATAAGTAAAAATGTGAATATGAATGCAACCCTAAACAAGTTTGGTAAAGTGATTGGTGCTAATCAAAAGTGCTGGACAAAATGTACCTAATTATCTCATTATGTGAAGTAGCTACCATTGTAAGTAACACTTTTAATTTTTCATTTTCAGACTCTTAGCCTTGTGACGAGCCGCAGAGAAAACAACATAGGCTACATATCGTTCTGTAGTTCTAGGGACACCATACTAGTTCAGCTTATTGTAAGTACACATTTTTTTTTGGAAGTTCTTTTTCATGAGATATTTTGTCACATGTGGACGAATTGATTCACTCTTAGATTACAGAGCTACAGACATTATGATACTATAAATTTCTAGTGGAAATCCCAAGCTACGTTTGGGGAGAAGCGCATGTGTGTAAAGTCACAAACGGCCAGAATGCTGTATAGTGATGGGCTCCACTAACTATACAGCATTACAAAATAAAAGACCACTGCAAGTCTCTTTCCCTGGCTCCTAAACCAAGAATACCCAAAAATGCTGACAGAAAATGCATAAGAGACATTTTACTTTGTAAATACTTCTTTGTAAACGAAATGTTGTGTGCATACTGCATCTGCCTTACGCTCTCCTCTTCACCTTCGCTGTCCCACTCTCCTTCCTCTACTCCTCCCACCACCTCTCTTCTCTAGCCAATTTTCTTCCACTCTCCTCCTTTCCTATTTTAACCATCTTGTATTTCTGCGTGGGTTGTATACTGCCGTCCGATTCAACCCTTCTTTTGCTGTGCCTTCTGTTTTTTTTTTGTTTTATTCTGGTTGGTTCCCCAACATCTGCATATTACAGTGACATACCAAGCTATTATGTCTCCTCCATGTTAATCACTTTCTTTTAGAAGATAACCAACTAATTCCAATGAAGCACAATCTTTCAGTAACAATCATGTGATGTTATTTGTAACAATAAAAGAGTGTACTTTGGGGTTAGAATTGTTGCAAGTAATTCTTATTGGTTTGCTGAGGTAACAGTAGTATACCAAGCAATAATAACAAAACACAACAATAGTGTATGTAGTTAATGTTAGCCCATTTTCAAGGCATTGTTTAATCATCCTTAAGTTTTTATCCTTTTAGAGCCTAGCAAATTATATATTAGGATGTAAAAATAAAAGCCGTAATGGCGCACAGCAAACAAGGCAAGTCGTAACGTTAGAAAGCGTTGTTCACTCTGTTCAACAAGTAAAATTAAAGCGCAAAGGTTTTACATCGTTAAAAAAACGCTCAACAAAACATTGCAAACATGACCCAAGCAGGTAAATCTAAAACAGTAATATAAAATACCAGAACCAGAGTCCGACATAAAAGAATTGACAATAGGGAACCAGTGATCTCTGCCCTGAAATCTAGGGTTGGAAGTGACAAATTGCATTTGTACTGGTTCTCTATTATCAATGCTTAAATCATATAACTTGAGCTCACTTACTTAATGGTGCTAAGCTAATGGTTTTTGAGTTGCTGCTTGTTTCGATGGTGTTTTAGTGTTTTGTGTGATGTATAGCTTTTGCGCTTTAATTTTACTCTACTTGTTCTTGAAGTTCTCTCTAAAACATCGCAATTCGCAACTTCTGTGTTTTATGGTATACATCTGATGGTTTTTTTTTTTTTTACTTATTTGTATACCATGCATAATACAGTTAATAAACTTAACTCGTTTCAAGATTCTAAATTAAGAACCTTGCTGCAGAATACACAGTAGGTGATATTTTTTGTGTCGTATGTTCATTGTGAAGTCAGGTGAAGTTCTAGTAGAAAGTAGGTTAGTGTTGTATGGATAGGGTGCTGTTGGGGATTGTGTTGGTACAGTATATGGTATTTATTTTTGTGATGATAAGAAGGCAGCTTAGCTGAAAGCTGAATAAATTAGGCAGATATGAACTTTGGTCTTTTTCTGTAGTCATTTGTAAAGGTTGGCATACTAAAACGTGCTTTGACATACCAACCTATAAGCTGGTCTCGATTTAGAAACTTTTTGACGAGTGCCTTCTGCTTCTAATCACAACAAGTTGCGTCTTTTATAATGATGCGCTGGCAGTTCTAATGAATTCTTAGATGAAAGGTGGTGATGTATAGTTTCCTATCCTTTCTGCTTCTGTTCACCACCAAGTTATATCTTGAAAATGATGTGGCGGCAGATCTAATTATGACAAACTGTATTATGCTAAGTGGAAAATAACATCTTCATTTATTACCTAAGCCTAATTAAATTCATTTATGTTAATTAGAACTGGACCACACCACTTTTAAAGTTGTAGCTTGTGGTGAATAGAGGTGCTACAGCAGAGCGAAACAGCTGCAGCTTAGCGCCTAATGAGGATAAACCACTTTTATTACCCTTGTTGGAAAATCTCTAGCTACACCTTTCACCTAAGCTTAATAACATTCCTTTAATTTAATTAGAGCTGCCACCACATCACATTGAGCTGCCACCACATCACATTAATGATGTAACTAGTGATGAATTGAAACAGAAAGCACGGTGCACAGAGAAACAGAAATAGCTTAGATCCTTATTATTACCCGTTTTTGGAATATGTACACTACACAGCTCCATCTTTCATATATAATATGCTTAATTACATACATATATCTTAATTAGAATTAGTATTGCAGCTAGTTATACACATACACAGAATTATACACATACTCGTTACTATACGTAAATAGTACATAAATATATTAGTAGGAACTAAATTTGGGTAAAAAGGGTTAATTTTATGAATATATCTTTATGAAATCAACTTCACAGGAAATGAAACGTTCTTCAGAAATTACCTTTATTCTGGCATGTTAAAAATGAAGATTGGTTCCAAGGAAGAAGAGATTTTCAAAATTGTAAGCAGCCACCATTTTTGGTTGGCCACCACTTCTTTTTTTGGTCTCCCTTTCTAAAAATGTTCATGGTATGGAGGAATATCAACCCTCCAAAGAATTTGCTTTTATCATTCATGAATCCATTTTCTCACAATCTGGCTCAAATTTGGTATACTATTATTCTTTCACACAGTGCAAAAGCCATTCATGGAATATATGGACTATTAAATGTAACGTTTGATAGGGAAGTGTTCCCTGTACAAAAAAAATTATAGAAATCAATCTTGACAGAGTAAGCCTGAAATGGCAGCCATTTTCCAATATGGTAGTCTCCCCTTCTGGTGGGATTGTAAGGGACTTTTTGATATGTTGTTACTAGCATCATACCCGGCTTCGCCCGGGATTCGTTTTGGCCCGTGGTTGTTTCCCAGTTTTAGGTCGGTGTGGCCTAAACGTTGAACACGACAAGCAATTTCGCTTGTTGGAGTACTCCCCTTTTCCTCCCATCCTGTACGTGCGCTCTCCCTGCCCTTTTCCTCTTATCCTACCCAAAAAACGTGCCTTGTATGGTTCAGTTAATGCTTAATCGTATGCTTAATGGTAACAGACGTATTGCCCCACCCTTCACCACCCTACCAATGTCTTTTTTTTTTCTGTAAGAGCAGGACTAAAAGATGAACTGCGCCACACACGGCCATTTGCTGTTCAGACCCTCTATCCCCACTTCCAGTTTATCGCTTTGGCTTGTGCAATCCGTAGCGTGTGAAAAGTAACTGTTCTTCGTGCATTGATGTCATTTAACCCATAACCGCCTAGATACGACCGTACGCCTTCAACGTATAACAGCGAAAAACTAAGTCCCAGCGCGAGCTTTGTGAGGGGTCCCCGGGGACCCCGAGCAAAGCGGGCAGTCACAGCCCAGTGGTCAGCGTCGTCGGCTCCAAACCAAGAGAATGCCGGTTCGAATCCGAGAACCGACCCAAAAAAGGGTCTGAAAGTTCTTTCAGGCGGTTATGGGTTAAGACTTGCCACTGAGACACAAGAGCAAACAAAGCAAAGCAAATTGTTAGTCGGGCCAACAACGTTCCAATTTCAACTTCTTTTCTAGGCAACAACGTTTAAGTTTCAACTTGTAGCCAAAGAATTGACACACTCCATTGTATTGGGTTCCCCTGTTTCGGGGGTTGTTTTCTAATTTCTAGTATGAGACTTTTGGTTTATAATGTAAGATAGTGTTGGACATAACTGGCTCCCCAGGCACCAAATACTGTGAATTGTTAAAATACCTGTATTGTTTTAATTAAAAAAGGTGCTAAAATTATAAAAATAGTTCATTTAGTACTGGTGTTGTAGGGCTGAAACCAGTAAACAAATCAGTTAAAGAATCAGGTAAACAATCAGGTAAACAATAGTTAAAGATCAACAAATTGGAATTCAAACAATGCACAAAACTGAAGCCAAATTTGCATAACTTTCATTATTTGTTTATATTTGCAATTCTACTGGATAGCATTTAAACTACAAATTTTACAAGATGATTTTTTTTATATCAAATATGTCGTGAAACATGCATTAAGCTAAATCTGGGGGGGGGGGGGGTCATTAAATTTTGTTCATTAAAACTACAAGCAGCAAATAAGATTTTTCATTAAAATTTGTTATGTAAAAATTGGGTGTTGGCCCCACAGCACTATAATATAATACCTCGTTCATAAGTGCTGGAGAAAACCAAGTACCAGGGTACTAAGTTTGGTACCACCATCGGCTGAAAAATTTCTGGTACAGCCCAACACTAGGCTAGTTGTCAACCACGTTTAGAATTACCTACACACAAATATCTAGCTGGGGATTATTTTTTCCCAACCTGGACATGTTTTTATCTAAATTCTCTGGGCTATGTAGGTCCACCACTGTTACTCACTGCCTGAAAACTCGTTGAAATTAATTTAATTCATTCAATTTCATTTAGTTCATTAAAAAGGTAAGGTTTAACCGAAACATCAAAGCAACACGAGTAAGCTTTCCTATAAGGTTCCAGATGCTATAATATTGCTGAAGCGTTAAGTCCATGGGAAACCTAAACTGCTGTCCTATAACCATTGCAACAACCAAAACCGAATGTTTCAAATGTTCTTTAGCTTTTGCATTTAAACCCTGTAGATAAGTTAACGAATGGTGTCTGCTGCTTGGGTGAACAGCGTCACTGAAAACTGTAAAAAAGCTGATTATCTTATATCATCAACATGGTGATGAACTGAAAGGCGATGTCTTGACTACAGAAACTAAAAACTAAAAAATAAACTGGGTGATTAAATGAGGTGTTGAGGTGTGTATCCGATTACTCTTAATTCCAAGCTGCTATATGGTTTTAAATTTAACCAATATAAGAAATATATTACTCGTAATGTAAGCAGTACGAAACAAAGCTGCTTTATATTATTATTTCTATGTTTAGGCTTCAACATATTTGAAAGTTGGGCACTAATTTAATGTGCATTGTATTGAAACCTGACATACGTTAAATGACTGTTTTGATTCCCTTAAGCATTAAACGTGTTCACTTTTGTTTTCTAATAATTTGTACTAGTTGCCATAATTCACTATTTATGCTAGTGAAAGTGAGTTGTATTAATCCACTGTGTGCCTGTCTCTTCACACAGTGACTTATGAAAAAAAAAAAATGCCACGAAGGGTATTGGAGAAAATGGGTTGTCCTTGGGCTAGAACATCTGCAACAACCTACCATTCATTTTTACGTTGGAAATTAATTGAACACAAGAATGGCTTGAATTTTGACTTGAAACTATTATTTATTTCATCACTGTTACCTTTTTAAATATTGACGAGGAAAAAAGAAAAAAAAAACATGGCCAGGAACACACGTCAGCAAAAGTGGGCAAATTCCGGTTTAAACCCCCACCCTTTCCATATCCGTGCCTAGTTGCTCCTAGGGGAGTCAGACGAAAGTCTAACTGGAAAATCGTCTAATAAATGGGATAATTGTTTAATATTTACCTAATTACAAAATCTGGAAAAGCATCGAAACGAAATATCGTATAATATTTGCGTATAATGGATAAACGTCTAACTGGACACTAATATGCCTACGGTATTAATGTTATATGTATAGCCACAGCGAGAGCGCAAGCGAGGCAGGGACATTAAACAATTTCCCATTATACGAATTTTGTGTTAGACGATTTTTCATTATACGATTTTCCTTGATACTGTATACATTCTTCCAATTATGCGGTTTTCCAGTTAGACTATTACCCCTCGCCCCTGCTCTCTAGTATTCTGCATGTGTATGTTAAGAAAACCGGTGATGTGATTGTACTTAGTGGTCAGCACACTTGTTCACTGGCTGTCTTGCAGGAAGGAGACTTTCAGGATGTCACCTTTAATGAGACGTCACTAGAAAAGCAGGATAGCAGTTGATGTTCCAAAAGAAAGTTCTTTATAATATTTCCTAGGTTGCACAAAATTAGCGCAAGTGTAAATTGAGGCATGGATGCACATGATGACAAAGACACATGCATCACTCTGGTGATGCCATTTGTGGGATGGGCAATCACTACGGTCGAGAAAGAACGACAGGTTTACTGTGCATGTCAGAAATGGTTTTGTTGGTGGTTACAAAAGGTTTTCCTTGTTAACAGGTGAAACAAATCAGTATCGTTTCCTTTTATAGCAAATAGTTGGAACCTCAGCAATCATAAAACTGTATGTTCAATTCTGAGGCAACCTGGCCCCATAATTGATTGCTCTACACAATGGCAGGGAACTCAATTCGCATGAGTTGAGTGGAATTGTTTGCATCGAAAAATGGTTAAACAGTAGTGGGACATGTTTTCTTCCTTTCAAACAATGCTGATTAGTTTGGCGGGCCTTGTATGGCCAGTGCTGTCTCACATAAACGTTCTCGCCAATGGTGACCTGGTACTTTGATAGATTCTTTGATATTTTTCTTTGATTCTTTATCTTTGATAACTTAATTTTGATACCTTACTTTGATACCTAAGAAAAAACACTAAATAATAACCCGTGGCACGCTAAAAAGCCACAAATTTCAAAATTTTTTATCTCCGAAACTAACTGTCCGATAGTGGGGATATTTCACCGTAGTTCTTACAAACCCCTCTTTCAGTAAAAAAAAAAAAATTGTGAGAATCTGTGATGGGGTAGTGGACTTTTTTTTTCAACTTGGTGATTTGACGCAGAATGACCCACCTTACCAACTAAATAAATAAATGTGTGTGAAATGCCACTTCGGCGATGTTGAACCAACTGGGCTGGAACCAGGAAGCTATATATGCAGTTTCTGTTCCAGACGACCTCGTGACGAGGGATGGAATTATACTCGGTTGGTTTGTACCAAATAAATATGTGTGAAATGCCACTTTAACGGTATTAAACCAATTGGGCAGGAACCAGGAAGCTAAATCTGCAGCTTCTGTTCCAGACGACCCTGTGACGAGCGATGGAATTATAGTTGTAGGTTTGTACCGAATAAATGGGGTCCTTATTGGTGCCTACCCCCCCCCCCCCCCCAAAAAAAAAAAGATTTTAGAAAAATTGACGTGCCTGGTTGATTTGATTTAGGGGTTGTTGTAAGACCTATTGGGTGCCCTACTCCAGCGTTTTGAACTAAGGATTATGTGTCACTCTCCGAAGCTAGGGTGTACACCCGTTTCGTCGAATCCTATTTCGTTGACTCTCGTTCTGCTGAATTTTAATCGGTGTCTTTATTTTTGGTGGAGGGAGAATTCCTGTTTTGCCTCATTTTTTTTCCCGAAACTGTGTGCCTCACTCGCTGCGGCTAAACATTTGACTTCAGAAACCGCAACCAATCACAAATTTCTTCCAATTAGGAATACTTCTTTAACTTGTCTGTTAGACTTACATTTTTGAAGAATATTTTGATTTGGCGAAATTGTAATTTCCCTTTTGCCGAATTTTAAGTTGGGCTTCATTTTTGACGAAACGGGAGTTGGGAAACGAATAGCCACCGAAGCAAGTTAAGACCTATAAGCCACTAACGCGAAATTTGCAGATCTTGTGTAGATTAGATATCGTATTAGATTGGATTGAATCGTAATGTTTGCTGATTGTTTATTAATATTTCGGGCCTCCTGATTTCTAAATAGCTAATTGGTAGAAATCAATTTGGTGTGAGCTTTGCACATGGTCTCATGCGACTTGCGTAATTTTATGTTTTTAGAATTAGGTGCAGGCCATTCACTACTTTTAACAGCAAATATTGGCTAAGCAACCAACCGTCCATCTTGTTAAAGCTGACAGCGTTCTTCTTTGAGCCACCTCTTTCTCGTCAGGTCACCTAGTTTTAGAGGGCGGATTCATTTTTGCACCTGGGAATTGTTTGTCAATCAATGCGTCCAATTATTTTCTTTTATTAAGGTCACGTTTATTTTTAAACTTTCACTGATGTACCGGATTGAGCGAATCTTCTTTAGTACGGCGTTGTAAATAAAGAAAAAGAAAAAAAGACGAAGCTCGTATTTGGAGCTAAGCATGATAAATGATCAGCAAAAGTTTTTAGTGAGAAAAAAAAGGAAGAAACAAATAAGGAACAGTAAGGATTTTGTTGGTAGAAAGGACATGAAATAAGGATTTCATAACTAAATATTTAACTTTTAATAAAACTAGAACCAAACACTACAACAATTTTTTTGTATTACAGTGTTGCTGTCACTTAGTTGTGAAGACTAAAGTAATGGATCACATTTATATTCCTAATACGCTGAGTGCTGCTATGAACGTGCTTTTTAGCACTAAACTGATTTTTATCACGAAATTAGCTGAAGGGGTGTTGAGTGCTAAGACGCCCAAACTGTCGATTTCATAAAAGCCCGAGTAGCATTCGGTATGAGAATTTTGCGGGGTTGGGTTGAGGTAGTTTTTTTTCTTAATCTAACAAAAACGAACAAGTGTTTTTTTTGGGGGGGAGGGGGAGTGACCGTATTTTAATTATGTAAAAATCATTTCTTCAACTGATAGCATTATTCGCATTCTAGGGTATAAAAGGGGGCCAAAAATTGGGATCATGTTAGATGACGTTTGAGAAAGTGCCCTATAATAAAATAACTCCTCATTGTTTTTGCCTTCTTCCCACGTAGAAATAGTGTTTGCAACATTTATTTAGGTTTCAGCTTAGAGCAATATAATCAACTTTGTTATGGGAGGAGCATATTCATATGGAAAGCAACACTCAGCAAGCCTTATACGACGAGGGCACGAGTTTAGAGGGCAAACGGGAAGACAAGCGAATTGCTACAATGGCGGCTCGTTGGGACACACAACAATTTTTTTTCTATGCACGCAAAACTTTCATGAAACGTGAACTTCGGCGTTCTAACACCGGATAAGGCACACTACATCCTAGGACGATAAATGGTAGACTGCACACGCGCCTTTGGCCGTCATGTTCTGGTTTCATAAAATTTGTGTTTGTAGAAAAAAGTTGTTGTGTGCCCCAATGAGCCACCGTACGTTGCGATTACGCATTTTAAAAATGGCCGGCAAACAACACTAAGGAGAGTGAGGGAGTGCGAATTTGGTGAAGGTAAATTGTGCTAACATTTGCCATATGCAGTTTGTAAAAATACCACGAATTGTTTTGGCAGTTTGCGACAGCGCAATGGTTATTTGCCGGCGTCTTTTAACTCCACTGTGGGCCGGCTTAAGCTACAATTACCAGCACTATGTTATGTGTGCTTCTCTTCGTCCAGCGATGAGCGCTATTTCCGCTATTAACCCTTCTGTGACGACGCGTTACGGCTTTAACAGTTTTTATCCCCTTTGTTGCAGTAAAGGATCGGACACGGTTTTGACCTCGAAATGAAACACCCCCCCCCTTCCCCCCAGCCCTAAGAAAAAATGGTCCCACCCTACTCAAGGTACACAATTATTCTGACCCCATCCCCCCAACCCCCCTCCCACTGCGGTAAATAAGATCTTTGTATGTCTTTTTAGGTTCAGTATAGATGATTTCCTCTGGACTAATTAAAAAATAGCATTTTGCATCGACAGTTTCCCAATAATGTGTAGAAAACTACCCATGACTTAAAGTATTTTCTTGAAACATTCAAAGAATTGTTTTCAAACCACCTTTGAACAGAACATTCATGATTTGATGCAAGGGATGCATATTGGCACTTTACTAAAGTTCGCGTCCACGCCCTTAAAGGTACATGCATTCTTGTTGGCTTTCTTGGATGACTTAGTCTTGCGACATTAGTTCAAACGTATGTAAGTGTTGCCAACACAATCATTTTCTTGTCTTTTCTTTCGTGCGAGATGATTTTGCGACGTTAACTCTAACTTTTGTAAATGTTGCAAACGCTATTCTCAACGGGTCGCACGACATACCAGAGGGATTTATGTCCCTTTAACTACATGAACACATGCAACATGAAAAATACCCCATGATGCAAAAACCCTTTTAGAAAATGGTTTTAAATAACTATTCACCGGGTGACACTAGAAAAGTCTCAAAATCTTATAAAAATTTGCACGATTGGGAGTGGGAGGGGGTGAGCTACGGCCCTTTTAGAAATGTTGACTTATGAAATTATCATTTTTTTTAGGTTAAAAATGACCTATTCCTCTAGTTTGGTTAGTGTTTTTTGTTGTTTGCCATTTTTTAGGGCCACCTCCGACGTACATAAAAAAATGTGTCATCCACCTTCTAGGGGTACAAAAATCCATGACCCCCAATTTCTTCTACCCGCCTCCCCCCCCCCCCCCCCTCTCTTCCCAAGGTAAATAATTAGCTCTAAAGTGCAGCAAAGCCACACCACAGACTAAAGACAATATTCAGTGTAATGGAAACATGTAACTGCAAAAAAACACGTATGAAATTTCACTCCCAAGGCAAATAATTGGCATGCTTGCCCACCGCGAGCCTTGTGAAACAATGAAAACAGAAGAAACCGAAGTAGAATACTTGTAATTATTAAGTTTTATGTTTGTTGATATTAATGATCGTGCAGTTCAAACCGCATTATGTGTCTACCTCGTGAAATCCTATACGTAGTAACACAGTTCATGTCGGCGTTCCCACACCTCATTGCTATGCGGAACGTTTTGCGATAATTTCTTGTTTTCATGCGTTTACGTATCTATTTTTGTCAGTGCCGTAATCGTAAAGCATGTTTGGAAGACAAACAACAAAAAGTTTTAAAAAACCAAAAAAAAAGGTCGGGTCCTTTATTTGCCCCGCCCCCTCCTCCACCGCGTCTCCATGTGCTTTCCACGTGGTAGGCCAACTCGCTCGTGTTTCTCTGTTCCCCGTAACCTTAGCAACGGGGCCAGTCTACATGCAAGCCAAGGTTAGTCAGCTCCTCTACGTCACGTTGGGCCAATTGAGAAAGAGTGGCATGATTTCACTGCCTCCCCCCCTCCAGTCAATCGGCAAATGGATTCGCCCGGCATTATGGATCCAATGGAGAGACAGAGTGACACGTTGGTTGATGTACCGAACATCGCACCACATCAAAACCACGAGTTTTATACCACATGTGGCCGTAACTGCTGGTGCTGTATTTACAAAGACCTGTTCCACCATGCTGATTCACCAGTGGGCCCATAACCGTGTATTGTAGTGCTAGTGTGTGTCTGTGTTTACTCCGAGAACCATCTTACTGGATGTTAAACGCAACGTACTCCAGTTTGTTTTTTTGTTGGTCATCCTGTCCCGGCACCGGCCGGTAACCATGTTGGAAATTATTGCCCTGGTGGTTTCGTTGGCTGTAATTCACTACAAGTTCAAGTAGGTTTATTGGTTGCGTCTTTAATGCCGGTTTTAGCTTAGAGTGAACGATGTGGGTGTGCTTACTAAGGGGAAATCCCTGTACACTGCAGTCAGAAACCCCTGGAATTCCCTAGTAATCCTTGGAGATCTTTGGTAATCTTGGAAATAGTAATCTTACCGTAGACCATTTTAGAACTGAGGAAACCGTTGTCCTCCCCAAACACCCACAATGGAAATCCCTGGTAATCCCCTTGAAATCATCATAAATCCCTGGAAATCCCTGGAAATCGTAATTTTGGAAATCATAATCGGAAATCCGTGGAATTTTTGAAATCGTAGTCCTATTGTGCACCATATTTTGAAGTGAGTAACTTCTCTGTTGATGATTGTAAAGGTCCATTCAACATAATAAAATACATGGTCCAAAAAAATTATGCACCTTCGCAGATACTTCTTAAATTATTGTAACAAGCTCACTCACTGTCTTGTGAGGCCGCAAGGTGAAATTTCTAAGGCGCGGATATGTGTGTTAAAATAAGTTAAATGTGTTGTCTTCCACCAATTGTACCTTTCTCTATTTGTTTTACAGGAAAGCCTAACTTAAACGCATCCAGACTCTTGTATGATTTTCGGAACTCTGTCTCATAAGACCTTTCCTTTGCTCGAAACATGATTTTGACCTGGTTCACTCGTGAAACTTCACTAAATACTAAATGTAGCATTTTATGGATTGGACGTTCGTGTTGTTGAGCTGAGATATTATAAACTCGTAAAAGGCTGCATGTAGTGTACTTCGGAACATAACACACACGCACACACTTTTCTATTGCCCTAACGCTACCTAAAGTGTTAACATTTCTTGCATGTGATCCATTTTTATAGACAGGGTTCGTACGGGTCCTTGAAAACTGGGAAATGACCTGGAAAATAAAGAAAATGAAATTCCAGGCCTGGAAAAGTCCTTGAAAGCCTCGAAAAATCCCTTAATTCTGCAATTGTCCTGGAAATTCCCCCAACAAAAAATCACGTTTCTCTTTTTCGTATCAGACATCATTGTACAAAGTATAGTTTAACATAAAAAATAACGATTATAAAAAAAAAAACGTATTGTAATGCCAGTGGTGGTGCGTTTCACCAATGTCATTCTCATTTAATGGAGCAAAATATCTTGTCACTTTTTGCTAGTGTTGATCAGCTTTCATATTTAACAAATTTGTCTTTTAATTGCCTCATTTTCTCGTAATTAATGGTTTCTGACCCTTGAATTTTCATCGACCAGCCCGTGAAACATCCTGGAATTTTAAGGGTACAGTTGAGGTACGAGTAGAGTTTTCGTGTGTGGCGTGCAGAGAAGCCCAATTCACGCAGGCCCCGGTCGTGCTTTCGTTAGTTTAATATTAAGGATTTACCTTTGCTACATAAATTACTCGTTCCCTCTTTCCTCACCTGAAAAAGCCACAAAAGGGTTTGCCCGAAAAAACCCGGTGGAATTTCTGTGCACAACTCCCCTAAAATAACCCACAGTAAAACCCAATAACGGAGGTTTAGTCACCTATTTACGTATTTTTTTTTTTTACTTATACCTATATTAAAAAATCGTCAGTACCCGTGGCTTCCTAAAAGCCAGAAAAAGTTAACCTACATAAAATGGTATGTATAACCTTTTGTAGCATATTACTAATTTTTTTTATGATGTTTGTTACTTGTTTGTAAGGAAAGGCTTTGTTATATTACAATGGTGACTGGCATGTTAGTGCTTTGAACCAAGCCTAACAACCACTAGTACTGTAACTAAAACAGAATCCTACTGTACACTCGAGGAAGCCCGTTAAAATACGAAAAAAAAAAAAGGATAAGCCTGAAAATACCCGAAAAACTCAAAAAAAAAACTAAAAAAAAACGTGCCGGTTGGTTTTATTTTTCATAAAAGCCATTTCTCATTTTTAAAAAATTCTGACTGTAGGTGAATGCACAGACAGCGTTGTTGGCAATAATTTTGTTAGTTTTTTTTTGTGTCCTCGTAACATAAACATGTCCGTCCCTCTGTAGGGAAACAACAACGACAAAAGATTACCAAACTTAAATTGGTTTGGTATGGTTTTATGGTGGAACTAACAGACGTTGTTCAGTTTCGATTCTTTCGGAAACATTTCTTATTTTCCTATTATTCCCATTTCCAGACTTGTGTGGTTTTTTTAAAAGTTATAAACCTACTATTTTTTTTTCAAAGTTTATCACCACCTGCTGTAAAAAACAACTTCATAATTTTTTTTATATCTTTTAAGTTTTTTGAATGGGCAAACTTTGCCTGTAAAGCAAATTTTGTAAAAATTTGGTTCATCATAACTTATTTTTAATTTTAGTTCAAATATCAGCAAGCCGGCAGGGAAATTTCCACAGACTTGAGCTAAAATTGTTGCGTTGTTTACTTCTGGCTTTACAAAAATAAACCAGCCATATCCTTTGTTCACTTCGCTCACTCTATTGGCGTCATTCCACACTTCATGTAGTTGGAATTGATTTCTTTCTGATTTGTTTGCTTGATCGAACTTTCACGTCGTGAGCAGTTTTCGCGTGTTTAACGGTCAAAATATCAAGTTACAACAATGAAAATAGGCCTATCCGAAGCGTAATTTAATCATCTTTCATTGGGCGCTGCGCTCATGTAGAGGTAAAAACATGCACGCACATCCTACTTTTTTAATGATGTAGATAAATGAATAAATAAATAGTTACCTTAAAATTCCTTATCTCTATATACTTTCTACCAGAAAGTTCTACTTGTGCTTTTCTTGTGTTTACAATTCCTTACGTCCTACTTTTTTCCCTAAACACCAGCTACGACACTTGATTTCCCGGTGTATAATGCTGTGAAGGGTACTTTTAAAAATTTGGCAAGTTGATGGAAGTTTCTGCTTGTGGGCTAGCTAATTGCGGTTTCTGGCCTAGGCCCAGTGCCTTTTTTTTTTTGTTGGTTAGCGTGAAGCTATAGTGCTTATCAAGAACATCGATGGCAATCAGCGTCCAGATGACATAATCATTGGCTACATTCGCAATTATGTAATGGCTTAAAGTAATTAGTCCCTTGTGTTTTCTTTCCATGTTATCGACGAACAACTAACCGAAAAAATTCGCGGATCCTCATCGATTGAGGAGCCAAACTATAAACAAATTGTCGCATTAACAAAGGAAGTAGCCCTTCTAACCAGTCGTTTAGGAATTGATTGGCCGCAAAAACCAATCTTTAAAAGGCTATTTCCCGGGTATGCTCGAGGTGCTTGAAGTTCTTGAAAGTGCTTGAATTTGTTATGAAGACATTCATGGTCTTGAATTCCTTCAAATTGTTAACTACATCCTTGAAAGTCTTGTGTTTTTTATGTGATAATGAAGTAATGCTTAGTTTTGAGGAAGGGAGAGACAAAACTTACAGATAACTTGGGTGTAATGTTGTTGAGATTATCCACATTTTCTTTCTTCTCTTTGCCTTCAATCAGTAGTATCCCAGGCTATTTTAAAACGAATTTGGGAAAGAAAAGCTGCGAAAAAGTAGAAAAGAAAAAACTTTGCCTGTGAAACTCCTTACCTGGCCTGGTGAAATTCGAGCGTATACAATCCCTTCCCTGTCTGAATACCCTTGATAAATTCTTAGGAACAGTGCTAGTTGCTTATCCCCATTCTGTTTATCTTCTGCGCATTGCGTGGTAAAGCGTATTATTATTATTATTATTATTATTATTA
>JAHWFP010090238.1:52013-81574 GCA_023313725.1 Lithobius niger
GCTCAAATAAGGCTGGTCACCTATTATTATTATTATTATTATTATTATTATTACAACAGCAACATTTTTTCCCTCTCGCTGTTTACTACGCTTGATTAAAAGAGGAACATTTTAATTTCTAGTGAGATGATGTTGGTTCTTCCCCAGTAAAAACTTGGCTCTGTTTGAGCTGAGGTGACCAGCCTTATTTGAGCAAGTTCATCAAGTAATAAATGCCTGTAGAAAAACTGTATTGGTGTGGAAAAAGTCCTTGAATAATTTTATTTATAGCAAAAGTCCTTGAAAGTGCTTGATATTTTTGCGTGTGATCCTGTGTGCGACCCCCAGTATTTCTATATTGTGTTCAACCACCTGCCTATAAATGTGATATAAGAGAGTAAAAAGTGATGTAAGAGCAAAAAGTCAAGTAAGACAGGAAAAAGTGAAGTAAGGACCAAAAAGTGGCGTAAGACGGCTAAAAGTGACATAACAGTAAAAAGTACGCTACTTACACTAAAGTGGAAAAAGTGTTGTAAAAGAACAAAAAGCTGTGCAAAAGAGCAAAAAGTGTTGTAAAAGAACAAAAAACTGTCTAAGAGAAAAAAGTGCCGTAAGAGAGCATAAAGTGACGTTAAGTGCAAAAGTGGCGCAAGAGCAAGAAGTGACATGAAGCAAAAGTGGCTTAAAAGAGCAAAAATGTTGTAAGAGAGCAAAAGTGGCATAAAAGACCAAAAGTGAAGTAAAGGAGCTAAAAGTGACCAAAAAGTGAAGTATGAGAGGAAAAAGTGACGTAAGAGGAAAAAAATCACATAAGAGAGGAAAAAGCGATGTAAGAGGAAAAAGCGACGTAAGAGCTAAAAGTGACATAAGAGAGCAAAAAGGTGATGAAGAATGCATAAGAATTTGAAAAAGGGTTTAAAAAAAAAAAACCCAACTGTATCCTGTTTTATCAGGCTCTTTCAGTTTCAATTAAAATTATATTCTTTTTTACCTAAAAAGAATATCTAAGTGAAACCTGAAAGAGCCTGATAAAACAGGATAGCCTAACAGACGGGTTTGGTTTTAGCTATAATAAAGGAAATAGACTTCATTCATTGGCATAACAATGTTAATTCCTAAAGATACCAATGTAATAGTGCAGTAAAATAAATGAATAAATAAACGACTGCATTTAGATTAAACAGGAAGAAAAATGGCATAGTCTACTAGGTCCTCTATCTCACGGAACAATCTAAAATCTAATCATTTAATTCTAAAATGTATTTCTGGGATCGTTTTTCCATTGCTGAACATTACCCTTTGGAAAAATATTTCTGGGTTGTGTTCTGGATTTATTTCAGGTGGGTTTGAACCCTGAAGAAAAAACCGTTTTTTAATGCCAGTGTACATCTGTACACGTGTCCCACTTCCAATAGATTTACATCAGGTAGATCTTTATGCTATTGGGTGACTACAGGACATACAGCTTTACTGATCGATTAAGCTTATGTCACGTCCGTACTACATAGTTCCAGCGATCGTGTCTGTCAGCTAATTTGTTTTAATAAGACTTAATCAGCTTGGCCGACATCTACGAATAGGCTAACATTTTTTGGTTGACATTTTTTCGTGGTAGTTCTCAGATTCGTGTGCAGCGGCTGTCGCTCCAAGTTGGCTTGCCTGGTATAGCTTGGTGCTGGACTTTTATTGTCAGACTATTAGAGTTGGGAATCGATCTCTCGACGTTTAAAACCAAAGACGGAAGCTGTGCCGCTACCACACTGACACTGCTTTTATAGAGCAGTAACCATCTGCAGTGATGGCATCTGTAACCAGTCGTTGAGTTAGCTGTAAGGGGCAATGGATAACAATGGAGGTAAAAAAAAAACAATGGCGTATTTAGTCAAACCAAATGCTGTGAGCGGATTTCGGAGCCCTGAAAAGCATGATTTTTTTATTTGTTGGCAGCTGACTGGTATTTTTAGCAAGTGGAAATCGTTTCTTTTCCGATTTACAACCTGAGTATGTTTTTATTTTGGATGAGGGATTGGACAAAACAATGTTATTTTTATTAATCAGCTCGTTTTGTGTCGTTTCTTGTGGTATTTAAATATCAGTAAAGACACCCAGACACTGGCCAAGCAACAACTGCCAAATGCCTATAATGCTTTACACTGCAAAACATACAAAGTTGTAAATCAGAAAAAAAAGGAGGCTTCACTGGCTGAAAATGGCAGCAGCTGTCAACGAATAAAAAAAACAGGAATAAGAAATCGGCTCTTACAGCATTGGTTCAACTGAAGAGACCGTTATTTTTTTTATCGCCATTTTTATCTAGTGCCCCTTGCAGCTAGCTCAACGACCGGCTCCAGATGCGAGCTACGTAGTGAACATGGCGTTATTGCTGTTGCTCTATAAATAAGAACAACTGAGTAATTTATACTGGTAATGTTATTTTTCAATGCGCCTGCCTAGAAAAGCAGTTGAAAACGGTTGCATAAAGCGTTCTTTAAATATTTAAAGAAGGAAAGGATATTTCTTAGATTGCATTCTAGGTTCTTTCGTTTGTCGGATGTTGAGTGTAAAAATAGTGCCTCAAATTAAGATATACAGTTGGCAAAATTTTTCTGTTGTGTAACATGAATGTTATGTAAATGTTCACATCCTTTTTTTCTGTTTTAACTATTGCGAAATACTCATGAAGCGTGGTCAAAACACATGGTGTAAAATAATACGAACTGAACTACAATGTAACACCGCTCGACTAGGAAAACAAATGCTGTGAAGAACATTTTTGTGCAGGCGTTTGCCATAGTGGCAAATGTTGGTTCGTACAGTTGGTACGTGTGTAGTTTATTGGTAAGCAGATAAGTGTGGTGTAATCTTGGTTAAAGGACTTTGGTGTATTACGTGAGCAGGACTCTACACCCAAGCAACTTTGAATAACCAACAAAAAGCACTAGTTTCAGGGTAACTATGAAGCCACTGTCTCTTTGTATTCAGTGTAAGTAATGCCCTTTTTTGAGCACACGTCATATTTTAAAATGGGTAATTTAATGAACAAATCTGAAGTGGAGTGTATAGTGTCTTGAGTCATACTAACCTGCATTCATATGTAGGTCGAACCCATTTCATGTCATTTCCATGGGCATTTGGAATGCTGTGTGAGTCGAGTTCTGAGTTAGCAACATCCAACACCGCGTGGGAAAGGTTTTTTGGTTGCTGTTTATTAAAACTAGCTGAGTCGCTCGCTAATGTTTGCTCGTATGGCAACATCTCTCCTCACTCGAGGACATTACTTGTTAAACTCTTTATGCTGCTGACAGACAGACATTTCCACACTAAAATCGATCAGTGAACCGATCAATCAATTTATCATTAAGGTTTTTCATAAGGTTTCAGTTCATAAACTAACGATAACTTGTACCTACTCTTTTATTCTCTTTATCTCATTCGCCACCTTTACTAAGAATTTTCACCATCAATGACAATGTTAAAATGCGGCTCATCTGGCGCCGTCTCGCGACGTTTGAGATTTCTTGTTGCGGCTCAAATTTTTCTGACAGACATTCCCAGCCAGAATATCAAGCAACTGTTCAAACAAGTGATCCTAAAGTAGTAGGGCACACTTTTTTTTGTAATATCTACTTCATTTCATAAACAAACAATGAAAAAAAGCTAAAAACGGGGCAAAATAACAATCCGAATTCGACTCGTATTTATCTCGATTCTGAATTAAAACTGAATTAAAACGTGGACACTCGAAACAGGTAAGAGATTAGCGGGTGCGGTACGTTGCAGTCCGAATAGAACGCGTGGCAGTGTTTACGTAGTCTATCGCAAAAAAACGTTTATCATAACACCACGTTTATCTATAATAATCAAAGCCGATTTCAGCTGCTTCTGTAAACCATTAATTTTCCCTTTTGGTTAAAGTACGGTATTTTGTTCCCGAGGTGTCCTACTCATAATTCACAGGTCTGATAAACGGACTGCAATCAAAGTCCATTGTCATGTTGAACTCCTTAATTTAACCCAAATCACAATCCTATTATATAACGTAGAGTTGAAAAAGCAGCGATTATTCATGATTGATAATAACCTGATAAAGTTCATAGTTTACAGGTTAGCTTGTTTGGTTTTAAAAATCGTTGCCTTGTCAACAGTTGAACGATTTCTAGGTTCTGTTGATTTCCTCAATAACGTTTAGTTATCAGCTGTCATGCCTATTGGTAGTGGTGGGTGGTAGCAGGGAAAAGCTGCCGTGAACTAAAACGCCAAAGTGCGATTTATGTAATTTGGCTAAGAAATTGGCTTACAAATGAGGAAACTCCCTAAATCTGCAAATTCGAACTTTCATTCCGAAGTTGTTAGTAAAGGTCTTTACATTGTATACTTTTCATTGTCACATTACAGTATCGAGGCCAAATTTTTTGTTATTTTTGATGGAGCAGTTTTTAATGGAGCATTAGATTGAGAGGATAGCAAAATTAAAAAAAAATCGTGAAATAAAATGTACATTTTGTACATTGTGATTGATGGACACGAGTAAAGCATGGGTTTAAAGTTTGTCATAAGTTGCTAACTTTTGGTTAACGTTTTTAGCAAATAATTTTGCTGAGCAAACTAACAGGCATGCTCATGTAGATGGAACTGACTCAGTTTTGAAGAGACGTTAATTTTAGAAGCAAAAAATTGTGTAGGAAAAAACGGGCTAACCGGTGATACGAAATCGCTGATCATGGCACGATCAAATGATTGTTCACATTAGGCCAGTGTATTTATATTTTGGAACATTGGTAAGTTCCAGTATCTCCGAACATCTTCATCACGATGTCAGCTTCAGGAATGGCTGGAGCCATTCCATTTTTGATCATTGCTTCAAAGTCGAGTGAGGTTTTACAGCAAGTGTTCCTCTCTAGAGCTAGAAGTGGTGCTTCTGTGTATGCCTTTATACTCTCATGTAGTCATTTTCTTCTGAACTATCGTACTATCCATCAGCATATACAGTGTTTGAATATTGTTCTAAATTCACGTCCTGAGTGAGGACTTCCACAAAGAACACAATGTCAGGGTCATTGTTGATTATGGTTGTCTTAAGGCAAGAGGTCTGACTCGCTCCCAGACTTGAAAATGCTGAATCATGGTAGGGTAGGAGTGAGGTCACGACAGAAAACTGGACTTTTACTCTCATTAGCAGCCTGCAATGAATCTGGTACATGCTGACTTTGTCACAAAAACTTACTCTTTACAATTGTTCTCGATGTCGACAAATCAACATTTTCCTCATTTAGTTTGTGTGGCATGTTGCCTGGTAGGACTTCTACAGCACATGGGGTCCGTGGTGAGGATGCGCCAATGTGCATCACATGCTCTATACTGCTTACTGTTACTCGTATCCTGATTGAGTGTCAGTCATTTCCTGACTGTTTTTGTATCGGATATTTCTGTAGCTTTTCGGTTGTCGGCTAGCATGACTGTCTCGTAAGCCAAAAGGTCCCAGGTTCAGTCCTGGCCTCAGCCCATCCCAGTGCATTTGGGAAGAGAATGACCCTGGAAATGTATGCATGCTTGTGTATTCCTAGCCAAACTGTTCCTTTCCGTCTCACCCGAGATAACCTCAGCGGTTGACAGGATGTTAATTTGACTATTTCTCTTTTTGTATATCTTATTGCTGGCCTGAATTAAGGCCGTATTTGTTTAAATAGGGTGCAAACAACCAATGTGTTGACTTGCCCTTTTTTTTCATAGCCTCCTCCTTCCTGTTACAGTTGACACCCAGTACAATGACTCTCGGAATAAGGAGTTTTACCTTATCGTGAACTTTTTTTTTTTAGTTGTGGTGCAAAGCAGAGCTGTAAAGTGTTTCTTCATGTGCTGTTGTTTGTATCCACAACAGCTTTTGCAGTCATCATGTGATTCATTCCAAATTTTTCTCGTGCATTTTATGCCCCATTCGTGGATTTTGGTTCACCAAACTGAGTTGGGATTACGAGGTTTTTTAGTTTCAAACATGCAAAATTAACCCTTTGTCCATAGGTGCAGGTGCCCGGCAGGAAACTGAAAAATGCAGGTCAGCGAGCATTATGAGGGGTCCTCGGGGATCCGATCACAGTGATCAAAGCCCAACCGAGTGGATAGCACCCTGGCCTCCAAGTTAAGAAGACCTGAGCACAAATCGTGTCTCCAAGTTCTAAGAAATGAGCCCCGAATGCTCGTTCGTATTGGTTATCAAGGCGTTCATCAGCCGTAAAATATTCAAGGAAATTTGCCAAGATGGCTAATACGCAAGGTGATTCATAAAGTAGGCTACTGAAAAATAGGCCCATGAAATGTAGACCTATTTTACCCTATTGGCACATGAAAGAAACACTGTTCAGAAACACATAAGCTTACAAATGTGCATCCCTCGAATTACATCATTTTATTTGGTCTTTTAAGGCCTATTTTTTAGTACTTTATGAATCACCTTGTACAGGTTGGTCCACAACACATAGACGACGTGTTAAAAAACATACCTGTTTTACATTAAATCACGTCTTTGATTAAGATAGTTTTAAGACCATTGTGGACCAATTCATTCAAGACACCATCCACGAGTGTGCTCTTCTCGGTTTCTAAAGAAGCACAAAGCAAAGGAAGGGTCTTCACATCCTGTGTTGACGTCTGTCTGTCTTCAAGATGATTTTTGAAGCCATTGTCAA
This sequence comes from Lithobius niger, assembly GCA_023313725.1. Lineage (NCBI taxonomy): Eukaryota > Metazoa > Arthropoda > Chilopoda > Lithobiomorpha > Lithobiidae > Lithobius > Lithobius niger. The sequence continues at coordinate 58,676 of JAHWFP010090238.1, forward strand.
ATTCATTTAAAGTTTTTTTTCCACTTGAATTGTATGCCCCATTTGTAGTTTTAAGTTTGTGAATTAATAAAATTGGGAAAGGAATTTTGGGTTTTTTGACTGACATATCAAGTTAATCGTTCCGATTATTATTCAGGGAAATTTATCAGAAATTAACGCGCAACTAAAGGAATTGACACACAAAATGACATCTAAAAGAAAGCTTGTAAAGTTACAACTGCAATAAAAAATGTTGGAAAATTATTAAAACTAGCTGGTAAGACGTTTAAGGACAGCAATCCGTGTCGACATGATTGGCTTCCTTTACTTGATTGCAGAAGATGCCGTACGCAAGCTCTGATGATGGTGATTTTCCTCAATTTATTACTGTAGTAATAATGTAGACTAGCCCACCCATTCCCAACCCATCAAGTTTACCTGCTTAAGAATGGCATGCACCCATCTGTAGCTCCCATTATCTAGATTGCAGAAGAGTTATTTGTGCATCTTTGTTGTCGCTGATGATGTTGATAGTTCTCTCTTGCTTATGGTAATAATAATAATGCTGATGTAAAATGAGCTGTTATGGTCGTCTTGCAATGAAGTATACAGCCACCACCAACTTTGTATATAGTAAGGCTTTTTAAATATTTGCTATAAATTTATTAGTTTCAAATTTATTTTCTACAACATCGATTTTTTTTGGGGGGGGGGAGGGGAGTTGAGTGATGAGGATGGGTGGAAAACTAAACTTTGGCATTAAAATAGACCCATGTTATGTTACCTTTGATGTGGAGCTTTTGAAAAGTAAGCTACAACACACATTTGTAGGAGAGTAGGCCCTAAGCCCCCTAACCACTATTTTAAAAGTGCATTAGGTTTCTGGAAAATAGTCCTTGAAAAGTCGGGAAGAAGCACAGAAATTTGTTGTTCATGACGTTTGTACAGTCATTATGGTATTGTGGCTGAGTAGTGAGAGAGCTCAGCCTGGTTGCTGAAGGTTTGCGGATCTGGAAAACTCCTGGAAAGGGGACGTTGGCAAATCCACGCCAGGACTGCTAGCAAGGGTAGCCACATCAAAGGTAACATAACATGGGTCTACTTTAATGCCAAAGTTTAGGCTACCAGCTCCCTCAGCGGCTATGGGAACTATTCTGGCCAATTCTGGACAATCTTTCGGCTCGTAGGATGATCGAAGGTTTCCCGGATTGAATCCCCAGCTTGGCATCTTCCTTTACTAGATATTTCTTCTTCTCTAAAAGGTCTGGTAATGTTCGAAATAGATCCGATTCAGCCACAGTAGCATTAAATTGCTTCGTCTGACTTAGGAAGAAATTATAAAAATATAAAATAAATGTCACGTTTTGCAAAAAAATAAAACGAATTAGCCTAAGTTGTTTCTGTGAAACGGCAATTCTGTTTGCAGAATCCCATTTCGCAGAATTTTTTTTTCTAAATTTCGTCGCTGGAACGCTACTGCCCTCGCTGCGGCTGAAATATAATATCAGAAAGTGCCACTAATCACAAATTCCTTCCGAGTAGGAATGCATCATTAACTTTTTCAATGTTAAATTTTCAAAGAATATTTTGATTCAGCGAAATGGAATTCTGCAAAACGGGAATTCCCGTTTCGTTGAAAAATCTTAATCAGTTTTATCGTCTGAAACGGGGTTCTGCTAAACGGAAAGTCACCGTGCGAACCCAAAATACTCCCCCCCCCCCCGAAAAAAAAAAACAGACCTAAAACCCAACCGGGTTTTCGAGTGTTCATTGTCGGGTTAATTATTTCTATCAATCAAATTTTCTAGTTGCCTGTATTTTACATCAGAGAACGGGATTTAATGATGGATCGTAAAGGACGTGAAATGTATGTAGTTGACCTTTCTGTCGAGTATGGAGAAAAACGGATATGTAGAAAGTAGATTTGTAGCAAGTAAAGTCGTTTTAACGCATACCATATTCAGCGTCCCGGTATGAAACTACACCGAAAAATTCGATTTAGTTACATCACTAACGCCCACCTCCATATCTTATCTGTGCTTGTTTGTTGACTACTTATGTGACGGCTAAATTTGTATTCATTGATCGGGAAGGCGTGGATCTTGATCGATTTTTTCCTTTGCACTGAGTTTGGGTAATTATTTATGTGTTTGGTTGGAGCGCTTCGCAACCCTGGTTGGCGGGAACCCACAGTTGGGACACTTAAGAATGACGACATTTATATAAAATACCGTTATTTTACTTGAAGTACTGATATTATCAGCCACCTCTATTTTATTACTGTAATACAGTAAAAAAAAAAAGACGTAACTTGATACCCGTTTTTTTCGGTAAGAAAAACACATAGGAAGTAGATAAAAACATGTTTGGATGAGGATGGGACAGTAGCAGAACTTTGCCTGTGTGCGTATCAGTCAGGTGATATCCTTGTAGCAAAGTTGTGATGGTAGACTGGAAAAACTAGTCATCGAATGGTCATTGTGGCAAAGCAGTGGGTAGGACTCAAACCTCAAGAACGTTCGCACATGGGATATTTGGGGCAGGTCCCCCCCCCTCCTCCCCCTTTTCGTTGACTCTTTTGGCCTTCAGTTCGATAAAATTATGACGGTAAAACCATTCAAAGAAATTCTTTTCGAGGGTTGGAAAAATAGTGCCTGCCCTTTTTTTTCAATGGTGCCCCCCCCCTCGCCTCTTTCCTCCACTTTGAAAGTCTGCAGATGCCTATGATCAGTCTAGTTGCCTGATCTTAGGTGAGGGGATCACGTCAAAAGCCATCCCCAATGATCCAGATAGTATGAGAGACTACCAACCTTCTTCAGTGTCTGTCTCTCCCCCCCCCATTCCCACTAGAATTCTTTTCCCCTTCAAAAACGTCCAGTATGGTTGAAAATGGAACCGGTTCAACTATACGTGTATTACTTTGCTTCAGATTATTTAAGGCTCCAAGAATTAATTTTAAAAAAAACTTCTTTAATGGATAGAAGAGTATTTTTTTCCTCCTCCACAATTTTTACTGCACGAATCTCCCATTTAAATGCAGATTTTCAAAGATAGGAAGGTTTCAAAAAAGACAGAAGACTAACCTTCGTTTGCCGATGGTTTTGTGCACCGGTATTGGCTTTAATAGTAACAGTTAGAGTAGGTGTTTTGACGCGGTAAACGCCACCACATGTGTCGTTTTCCTCATATTATCCTGATAAGCAGGTTGACGGAAAAAAAAACATTGCTGTGCTTTAGATTATGTCCTTTAGCCAAAGATTTGGATAAACAGTATAAGACAAATGTATGCAGTGTTCTCAAAACACCACCTCGCAACTTGAAATTAGTTGTTATTACTCAATCTGGAGATGACAAAAGTGTCATTGCCATGATACCACTCTGCAGCTATCTACGTCATCGTTTGATTAATGATGTATACAGTGATTTCAATTCATGACAATAAGATAACTGTTGTCCAGTCTCATCTGATCAGTCACCTTTACTTTTCTCATTGGTGTAAATTTATAAATGTAGGGAATCGTATAACAACCCCCCCCCCCTCCTCCCGCCGCCACCAAAAGCCATCAATTGTATCATTGTTCATTACAAAATAAAATTCTGATAATTTAGTTTGAATAATTTAGTCTGTGAGGTGTTTCACCACCTAATAGGCTACATATGTATGAATTTTATTTTGCCCATAATATTGGCATTTATTTAAGGATTTTCTTTACAATTTTTTAATTAATAGAATATGTATTGTTTAACTTTAATCCAGTTTACACCAACGTTCAGATTAGCGAAGTAAGATGATAACCAGTGGGTCCCTTTACCCAGCCTACATCATTTTAATTCACCTTTATTCAATGTGGTTCTTTTATTTCGTCTCTCCCGAGTCGTTTTAGGACACTCTGTCGGGTTTATTCTGTGAGCCTCTTTAGCCGTATATTTTGTTTATTATCCGTGTGGTGTCCTTCAGCGTTATCTTCTGTTTATTTTCTGTGGCTCCTCCGTTTGACCAGTTCTGTTTTGTATTAATGGATTTGTTTTTATTTTTTGTTTTACTTTTTTAGCCTCACCTCCCGGGTTTATTCTTTGGGTTTTAGCCGCATCCTTTACATTTATTTTCTCGCTATATTTTCTGTCTCTGTTCAGCTGCATCTGTTGAGTTTATTCTCAGTGGCTCTTCACCCTCATCCTTTATGTTTATTCTCAGTGGCTCTTCACCCTCATCCTTTATGTTTATTCTCAATGGCTCTTCACCCTTATCCGTTATGTTTATTCTCAGTGGCTCTTCACCCTCATCCTTTATGTTTATTCTCAGTGTCTCTTCATCCTCACCCTTTGTGTTTATTCTCAGTGGCTCTTTAGCATCAGCTTTTACGTATTTTCTTGGCCCTTCCGTTTGATGTGCTCTGTTCTTTTTTTTTTCTTTTGCCACACCTGCTAGATTTATTCTTTGGCTTTTCTGCTCCATCTTTACGTTCATTCTGTGGCTCTTTTATTATGTGTTTTTTTCATGTGGCGGGTTTAAACTCTGTGGCTCCCTAGCTGCAGCCTTTACACTTATTGTATGACTCTTCAGCCTCATCTTTCATGTTTATTCTGTGTGTCTCTTCAGCCGTATCTTTTTGGTTTATTCTCTGTGGCTTCTCAGCTGCATTATTTACGTTTATTCTGTGACTCGTCAGGTTCATCTTCTGTGTTTATTATCTGTGGCTCTTTAGTAGGGGTGGCACTATAATGGATAATTCGATAATACCACGATAAATGTTTCCTTCAATTATCGTATCGGACTTTTTCTGATTTATCGAAGTATCGTGCAAACCCCGATGCTTAAATTGTTATATCTCGGAAACCGTACTAGCTAGAAAGAAGTGGTTTGCGGCGTTGTGTGCGGAATTACAAGGGCTTCCCAACCAAATGTGCAATACTGTTGCTAGCCACTTTAGCTGATTGGAGAGTTAGTTTAATGCAAACAATATTTAAGTAACAAGTAGCAGAACAACTGCTAAAGTGTTTCTACGTGGTGAGATAGGAATGGAAAATGGCAAGTGCATTTTCATGTCTACTGACCAAATGGCGAGTGCCACACACTTCATGTTCGTGAAGATTGCACTGTAGGCTTCAGCCAAGGTTTTTTTTTTTTAATTGACAAAATTAAAATGATTATTCCAGCCTTGAAATTTGTTTTATTGAGATAGTATCGATTATTGCGACAATTTAAAAAATGTTATTGGGATAAAAAAATTTTGTATCGTGCCATCCCTAGTCTTTGGCTGCATCTGTTGCATCTGCCGACTTACTTGCACCTTCTCAGGCAAATGCTTTTAATATTTCAACTGTTCCTGCACATTTGTCTACAGAACATTTGTTTGTAGCTCATCAGCTGTCTATGGTATTGCTTCATTGAAATGAGGGAAGAAACAAACAAATGTGTTGTCATGCCTTAGACGTATTTGACTACCATACTTCTGTTTCACGAGTATTCATCAAAATTTATCTTTCTCTCCTGTTGGTTGTTATTTGTGGTTGAGCTTCTTTTCGTTCGTAGTTCAGGGCTCGAAATGTCCAGAAAAAAGTGTGTAGCATAATTGCGATGCAAAATAAAAATATGCATAGCAATTGCAAAATAATGGGTAGCAGTTTTCATGAAGCATATTAATTATTTTTCTTGGCAGGCATGGTGCAGCTAGAATAAGAGAATGTGATTGTGCGACGTATAAATTGGCACATCATTTTGCTTAATACCTAAATATTCTGATGCTTTCTGTTACGATTGTGTATCGTTCAATTTCATTCTTTGTACATTGTATGAAAATAACTTCTGTAGGGATTGAAATTAAGAATTTTACTGAACACAATGAATGTTCTATTGTAAATGGGCTAGGTCTACTGCCAAAGGATTTTTTTTAACATAGTTATAAAGTTCTTTCTCCATGATGTTGCGTCGCTAAACTGCTACACAAATTTCGATTTTGTATCGCTAATGTCTAAAATTGTGGTGCAAACTGCGATGCGATACCGCTCATTTCGAGCCCTGTAGTTCAGTTTGTTGCACCAGGTATTTTTTTTTGTTACATGATGCAACCGGAACTTATATTTCGATTTTTTTCTGGAAGCTGCATCATATGTATAGTTGTATTTATGTGGACGTGTCATGATGTTTCACATTTTCGGGAATTACGCAAGGAAAATTATGTATTTCAGCACTTCCTTGTACAATTTTACTCTTCAGGATTATATTGAAGTTTCCGCATTTATATTGTTATTGCACGTTGAATCATGATTTGAATCATAAGTTTTTCAATTGCATTTCTGTTGTTTAGAGAATCCATCAATCTTTTGGTTTTGCGTATTTGTTATTTTATGTGGCATTAAAAGTACAACAGAAACTGAAGATTTTTTTTTATTATCAGATCCCATGGTAAAATACGAACTTAAAAAGCTGGTAAATTAAAGCTTAAATTGGAAAAACGGCATAAGTGAAAATAATACGCTAGAAATAACGTACAGTAAGCCAACGTTATGTACTTACATTTCATTCTAGTGTTGTGAGCCGTATTCAAACCGGCAAACCAAATGCTCACCCAATCACTACCATACCGCATTTACTGAAACCATATGGCCACTTGTCCACTGGCATAAAGATAAAGCAGTGAACCCGTATTACGGTTACTGCTGTGACCAGGACTCCATACCTAAAACGAGGCGTAGGCCAACTTAATACGAAATACCAATGCAAAAGCAAAGGAAATGACAGGTTGGATGACAATCAATGCGATGGTGGGGGCTAGTAGCATTACACCAAAGAGAGAAAAACATTGTAAATTCCAAACATTGTACATTCGAAACATCGTAAACATTGAATGGGCTCGTACACTCAAAATTGTATGTTAACTATTGACTACTAATATTTCTTAAAATAAAGTCTCGTGTCGAATCTAGTAAAAATAGTTTTGTGGAGGGAAAACCAAAATTCTCACACCGAATGCCACTCGTGCTTTTATAAAATTGATAATTTGTACTTTTTAAGCACTCGACTCCTTTCCCAGCTTAAAAAAAAATTTTGTCTTTTTTGCAGCATATCCCATTGTTGAAAGTACATTATAGTTTCAAAACGTTAGCAGGCGGTTTTTGTTAATCCCTAAATATCGTGTTGATACTTTATTGTGCCACGCAAATAATTTGGATAACGATAACTTGAATAAACATTCGTAGGACTTTTGCAGACTTTCATTAGGGCCAATAAATGCAGGACCTTAAATGTGCTCTTGTTCTGGAGTTCAAGGGCAACCGAGACAAAGCTCACAGACTTGCTTCTCTTTTGGGAGATACTGGCACACACGCTAGTCATGCAATAATAAGCATGCACTACAATTGTAAATATATGCTGATTTGCAATTCAGACATGTGACGCACCAAGTAGATACCAAGTAAATCAGAAGATGCTTAAAGAAAAATATAGGATTGTGTAATAGGCCTTTGATTTTTGGATTTTTGAAAAACAATACAAACTTTGCACTTAAAAGAAGTACTTTTAACTGGTTTTAATAAACTGAGGTAACAACTGTTGCCGGCAATGATAATAAGTCATTAAGTTGAGCCGGGGCCATTAAAGATTATTTTTAGTATCTCAATGCTTTGAAAGTTTGGCGAGACAAATGCTGCAAAACACATGTGTTTATCAGGAACAGTTTTCGAACATTTATTTTCACCAAATGTAAGCAAACTGAAAAGGGATGTATTTTTGTCAACAGCAGCCTGGCACTCTCATTAATACCAACTGTCCCTGAAAATACTGTTGTGTTGAATTTCGTAAAATACTGAATTCGGCATTTGTGCACTTCAAAAATTAGGCCTATGCAAAAAAAAAAAGGATAGATTGCTGTTAAAAAAAAAGTAGAGAAAACAAAACTTCGTTGGGAGATGTCAACAGAAATATCATTATTTTCGCCTGTTTGGCAAAATTCCCGAATGATCTTATTCCCTAACGAATCCGACAATTGATTGCATAACGTGCTGGTCTAGGATGGCTTTGTTGCGGAAACCATGGAAACCCCACGGAGTACAACAGAATTAATCAGTTCAGGCTACTAATGTTGGTAATTTTATTTCTGGTTATTTTTCGTTCAATAATTGAGGTCCGTAGGCTATTAAGTTAATGCATCGTATGATCGTCGGACAATTCTGCTTGACAGTCGCTCTGAATGGTTTTCTTCTGGGTTTATTTGGGAAAAAAATCTTCGTATCGTAGCTGGTTAGCACTTGGTAGCCCCGGACTGCAACACCCCCCCCCCCCTTATTTTTTTTGGAAGCTACAACGTTAACTTGAATTATTATAACCAATGCACAGATACACAACAGGAAGGTCTTAAAAATAACCTAGCGTGATCTGGAAACACAAAAAACCTCAATGAACACAAAAATACACAAAAACGTATTTGTTCTCATCCTACAAAAATCGTAAGCACTTTGTAGCCTGCATGTAATTTCTAACATTTATTGCCCCTCGCTACACAATATAAATTCGTAGATCTACCACTACAAATACCTTCCATGTCAGTGGTGTGCCATTAAATATTCTTAGGCGGCAGCGAAAACCATTTTTTCACCAAAGAAGTCTGCAGGGTGGACGGAGTGTCCATGATAATATTACAGCACTAGCTGAAAACCCATCAAAAATGTCGTAGCTTTAACGGGTTGAATTGACAAGCTGAGCAGCCTTCCCACTGTTACTTTCTTTGGGAGCGTTATACTTTGGTGGCTTTCAACTTGGGGACCGTTACTTTATTGTTTGGCATCGCTTGTTTCTGTGGTTGTACAGTACAGATCGTTGGAAGTCATGAATTTGTTTTAGTTCTTTCTCCACCACTATAAGTTATCTCGTCAGATTTTCATTTTCGCTCCATTGAATCCACAACCAACGTTTCATAGGAGACTGAAGTTCAGCATTGGCTTTTCGCAACACATTATTTTCATTGCGTAATTGTCCATTTTCAATCTTGAGGCCGTGATCTCCAAGCCGCAATGCTTCTTCGTTGCACAGTCACCATCCGTGCCAGCTCCTTGTGCTCTGAACAGATCACCAGTGAAACGACGTAACAGTTCAATTTCCAAGTTCCAGCCCCAGTTTGATGACATTTCTTCCCAGTTTTGCTGACATGTATTGACGCAAAGCGACAGTAGATGGCATTGGCGTACATGTTATATAGAAGACGTAATATTTAGTTTCTTACTGATTCTTAACAGGGCATTGACAATACCCTTCGCATTGCCAGCTGGTCGCCCTTTTTCTTTGCTACCTTCCCAAGAATGAACTCGCTCGCCCTCTTTCATTGCTACCGTCTGGGTGTGGTGGGGTTGCTGTTGCTGGTATATTATATATAAGAGATAACCATCTCTCATTATGGGCTGCCACCCCATGTTGCCAAATGTGGAACTACTGGTTGTAACTATTTTCTGGGATAACTTACGTTAAAAGTATGCAGTGCAATAGGTGTGAAAACTACCGCTCTTGCTAGGATTAATCCAGGCGTACGGTAACTCCGCATGCAACAGCGTTGAAAGAATGTGAATCAGGGAAGTAGACGGCATCTTCAAGGTAAGGCTAAAGGGGGTAGACATTACGTGTCTCACCTCCTGACTCAACGCCAGTTCCTTCTTTTACATAAAGTTTACATCGTTCACAATTGCATTGCTAAAATAAGATTCTGTGGATATTCAATCAACTGGGCTGGAGCCGGAAAGCAAAACTCAAAGCTTCTCTCTCATACGACATTTTTGACAAGGGATGGAATACGAAGTGATAGTTAGTGCATGGACTCTTCCACGTCGTACATACGTGTTTGTGTTAATTCGTTCCTGGTACAAGGGATGCAAAGTAATCGAAGAGTAGATAGTGTCGTAGGTCCCTACATTTTGTTGTAATTCTGCGCGATCTCGTGATTGGTTCACAGGAAGCAGATGCACAGATTGCTTAATGACAGTTGCTAAAATTGTGAACGGTTCTGCATATTTTTCATATTTTTCTTCAACTGAGAATGTTTTAGGCCCTTTACTTTTTATCTTATTTTTGTGTATGACCTCAGAAATGGTTGTTACGACGTCTCTTTAAAGGAATATGCACGTGAAATTGTGGATGATGTCTCCTATTTGGGACTGATATCAGCATTTTCATATATGTTCAACTTGTCCGATGAGGACTATCAGCCGACACCTGACTTGTGTGTTGACATAGGCGATGATGTCCTTTAGTATAGTAGAATAACAAAAAATGAGTTGACCAATACATTTAGTATAAAAAGCAAATTCCAACGAAAATGGACCTGGAATGACTAGGAGAGACATCACTGTTAAAATGTGACCAAATGCTACTTTGGGGAACCCTCTGATAATGGCCGCATCTTTAAAAAATGGCTACACAAAAACTTTTTTCTACAATGTCCACGAAAATGGCTGACAATACAACATAATTGTATCAGTACAACCTGAAAGATAATTAAATTCTATACAAAAAGAAGTCATTATAGAACATTGTAGAATGAACGGTTACAAAGTTATTGCTGATCATATTTAACCCAATTTGGCGCCATATTGGAAAAATGACAGCAAAACATTTGTCAAGTGTCGTTTTGTATGTTTCATTGATACACAGCAGCTTTACATTTTAAAGTAAATTGTCCTAATGTGCTATAAAGTTAAAATTTTTATTTAGCAATTTGAATATAATAAGTAGATAATCTATGAATGAACAATAACACGATTCCATGATAATAAGCATTAGAGATTTGGAGACTGTATTTCACATTTACAATGAATGGTCAGTGGTGGAAGGACTTTCTTATTACAGTTTGAACATATATTATTTCCTTTATACACGCAATAATAGCATATTACCTTTACAATTTCATATGGAGCCAGATATTTGTTATAATTGGAATTGCAGCACCCTCTAGATTCTTGAAAGCACATTCTTCCGATTGTAAAGTGGTTTTGAGGTTTTTCTCTGTGCTTGTTTTCACTAGGTTTGGGTGGAAGTTTCTCCAATAGGACATATTTCCTTGAAGACATAATTACATTGACTGTGTGGTTCATTAATCGATTGAACTGCAGTCTTTCTTTCTGACAACATTGTTATTACAACAGTACAAAAGCAATAAGAAACTGTTCGCCCACATTGGCAACATCATCTATTGAAATATAATCGTTTCCCTTTCACAGTTTTTCCCTACATTCTTCTACCTTCTTCAGGCGAACAGGTAAGAACAAGTAAATTACACTTTCTCTCTTCATGCTACTTCGTCATTTCCTCCTCATCTCCTTCAAATGATGAAGTAGCGTGTAGAGAAGCATAGCTTACTTGTTCGTAACTGTTCTCCTGAAGAAGGTAGATGATTAGATGGAAAAAGTATAGTGAATCTACCGAAAATCCACTCCTCAACCCAGTGTTTAACTTGACTGTTTGACAAAAGTGAATTTGTGTTTTTAACAAATGTTGTTGTACCCAAAGTTATCACGAGCCTGTCAGTATTTAAAAACTTAAGTTTAATGCTGATAGCATAGGTCATATAAGTAAAACACAATTCTGGGGGGTTATTAACCTAAATTTTATCACTGGACGATGCCAGTATGCCAGTAAGTCAATGTTTCTATGCTAACGGCATAATTCTAGAAAGTTGCTATTGTATGATAACCGTACATGATGCAGCTATAAGGTTAGCTTGTCGCCATATATAGTCATTAAAAGTACGATTTGTGCTTGACAACGGCGCCATCTGCACGCTTAAAAAAAAAAGTTGAATACTAAAAACGATTTTGGTTCCAGAAAATAGTACACCGGGAACATGAGTAAAATACGATTTGGGACTGTTTGCATAAATGTTAGCACTTGTAGAGTGAGCCTTTACAATTTGTTTTGATTTGGTTGAAATTTCCTGTAGAGGAGCTTTGGTGCATGAAATTCTTGAGTTTGAAAAAGAAATGCCTATCATGAGTATTGGGGGGGGGGGGGAGGGAAGGGAGGAAGCCGAAATTTGATGGGTAGAAATATATAAGGCGTGGTTAGAAATGTATGCGTGTAGAAAACAACCAGCCACTCGCCAGTTGGTGATTAAATTAGGCAGGGGCGATTAAAATAATTTTATTAGAGGCCAATTTGGCTGGTGGATTGGTGATAAACAAGGCCAAATTGAACTGAACATATTTTCACTTCTTCACAGATTTTAATTTTTCAGTATACCATTTTCAAGATTTTTTCTACCAGCTTTCCAATGATCAAATTTCAAGCTTCTAGCCCTTACTGTTCAGAAGCTAAGAGGCAAAGTGCTACTGTGATTCAAATTTCTTTATTATCAAAGGTTTTTGTAACGTACAAAGCCATGTGAACGTATCACAATTATTTATAAGAAAAAATTGCTCTGACAGATGTAAGGACTCATTAGACTGAATTGAGTTTTTTGTTTGGGATGCGATTTCTAAAAAAATTAACTCTTTTCTCAGACATCAGATACCAAATTTAATGATTAAGCGACATTAAATTTAATTTGGCGACAAAGTTTCACATTTGGCGATAAAAAATATTTTGTCTGCCTCCAATAGAAACATATGAATCTGCACCTATAAGCACCGGATAGAAATCGTAGGTTTTTTGCTATTTTTGCCCCTGAATGTAGAAAATAAACGAACTTATTAATTTCATTTCTCTCCACTGACTAATTCTGATCTTCTGTATTGTGTTGTCTTGTTGTTGTTGCTGTTGCTGTTGTTGGTGTAAGATGTCATTGTCTCAGCCATTTTTTTTTAACTGTAAAGTATGATACGTGACAATGACTACATATTTTTGAAGAACATGTTGGTTAAAAAAATTACTTTACTTATCGTATTTTCACTATTGTATGTTTCAGAGATGCAATGGTAGATCTTCTTCAGAACCTGCAAGCAGTTTACTCAAAATGGGAGGATCGCAGTAAAGCAGGTCTTAGTTACCTTCCGCAGGCAGACAGCGTTTTGACAAAGCTTCCCACAGTTGATGAAAGGCATTCTGGTGGTAGTGGCGATCATGTTAATCGAAGTGACAGTTTCAAAAAGCGAAATGGGTTCAGTGGATCATTTCGTTCCCAGAACAGTGAACGCATTGTCCGCCTCGGGCAAGGAGAACGTCCTAGTCATTCATTCCGTAATCGGCACCTGCGATATGATCGGAATCGAATTCCCGCTCTAAATTTGGTAAGTAACGAAGTTTGGTATTGTGTGTGCTTGGTTGACTGCTTCTTAATCATGTGCAATTTGGAAATGACCTAGGGAACCAAAATCAGGGAACCAAAAACTAGGGGAAAAAATAATACAAGAACATCTTTTAGAAATGACTAGATAAAGAATTGTTAGTTTAATGTGAATGTGCCGAAGTTATGTCAATTTCATTTTACTCAATTAGTCAACAAAAACTGAAATACGTAATTTTTCAGACGCTGGTGATGCTTTTTTTTTTACCGTGCAAAATAATCCTGTAGTCAGGTTCAGCCACGTTCAGCATGTAAATGTTCCACATTGCTTAAAATTCTTTCTTTAGATCCAAGTTTTTAGTTGTGATACGCCTCTGATCATCCCTCAGATTTGTTTTGAGGCGATGGATTGAACAGAGCAGTTGGTTGATCTGGTCATCAGCTCCAGGAAGAGTTTGGAGTACTGTTGATGAATGATAGGAAAGGTTTTTTTAAGACTGGCTTAAAAAACGTTTTATGTGCCAAGAAAAAAACCCATGCGTGCGCTCCTGAGAACCACGTAATTAACTTTTAGTACCATAATGTTTGTCCAACTGTAGTGGCAATGCTATCCTTAATCAGCAATTTGGTTAAATTGGGCTTTAAAACCATGTAACAGGTGTTTTGTTTTGCTTGTAAACGAAATTTTTTTAATTTCTTATTGAAAAAAAAAACATTGTTTACTGTGACTAAATAATTTCCAAATAAATAAATACGTTCCAGCTTTAATTTAGCACTCGTATTACGAATTTTGGATGTTTGTTAAAGAACTGAATGAACACGTGCTCCGAATAGTAGTAATGCAACTATTTTTGAAACTTGTTGGCACATGTTACTTTTAACTTGGAGAGGAGAGCCCTGTCCAGAATGCTAAAAGAAAACAATTTGGTGCCATGCCATCAACAGGAGTTGTAGTTCTGCAGTAAATGTTACGAATGCACTTTTTTTTGTAATTTGAGTGATTATGTGTTTTGAATAATTTACAGTTAGCCTAATGCTATTATTTATGTTTGTTTATCAAAATTGTGGAAATAAATTAACTTGTGGGCAACTTGGTACTCGGGGCAGCTGTTTGGTACTGTTCCAAGTTTAGCCACGAGTTGAGTTGGCATTCTCGTTCCGTCGGCGGATAAGAATTTTAAGTAGGTCTAGGGGTTTTACAAAGTTGTCATGCTGTAGGATGTAACTGTAAGAAGCTGATGAGTACTTCATGAGACGGTTATTAAAGACTTGAATCAGCATATTGTTCCATGAGTAAGTTTTCGTAAAACATCTTAGTTGGTTTGTGCTTTCATTGCTTCTTTAAAAATCCATTCCAACGGAATAAGTTGATATTATTGTACATGCAGTAATCGGTTTTTCTAAACACTACTAAACCCAAAATGAACAATTTAGTCACGCTGCATCCTGTGTTTTGCACAATTTTCAGGAAGAATTAAGAAATATTAAATTTTGCTACTGTTGACACTGCAGTGTGTTGTCAAGGTAAACTGGTATGGTAACACGGTTAACTTGTGCATGCATGTTTCTGTTAAGTTTGTTTTGCGTTTACCTTTCCTTGTAATTTATACTGTATGTTGTTGCTCGATATAGTTTAGATTACAAATTCACATGAACTTGTAACCTAAACTAGGCTAACCATGAGACGATATTAACGTGATATATTTGTAAACGATTTCCTTCCAATAGAATTTCGTCGAAATATTTGACCTGCCAAAACATTAAATTTAAATTAAATTGGCTAGGTCGAGTGTTTGTGTTTACTTGGAATATGAATATCGGATGAACTCGTGAGTATATTGGCTAGGCTGACACTTTTTATCTCGCAATGCCAGCTTCCTGACATATACTTTACCTTGCCTACAAAATTTAAATTTTTTACTTAATTTTCTAAAAACCCACATCGAGGATTTTCAATTCGTTATTTTTATTTGGGATATTTTAAAAGGTGAGTCTTGATACGGAAATGTAAATGGCTTGACCGACTTTTTAAAAGTCGTAAAACTTTAAGCAAATATATCTTTGAATAGACCGTAGGGCTTGTATTTATCTTTGACTGCTGCCTGAATAGCCATGCAAGTGCTTTCTGGGCAAGTTACTTAGTCAGCTGTTAACATCAGGTGATGTTAGGAGCAGTTGCATTGCAATTTTAAACTAAAAACTATTATATTTTAATTGAAGAAAGACAAACTAATGTTGTGTGAACTTCTCTTAGCATATCTCTGGATTTGTATTATTATATTCAAGCTGTTTGTTCCGATATGACCAAGTTTATAAACCACCTCCAGGGTGTCGAGCAGTATGAAAAACCTTGAAAGTTATTAGTAGTAGTCTAGTAAAACCTTGTACGTTCTGGAAAGTCAGGGAATTTCCCAAAAAGTCTGGAAAAATAAGCGTGCATTTCGTAAATGCACTGGTTTTGATGACTGTGAGTTACATTGCGAGCCTTCTTGGTTTCGCCGCATATAGTAGCACTTGAATTGTTTAGTTTCTGTGAAATGCATAAAATTTGGTGTGGATGTACATTAACGGTTACGAGAAAAAAAAATAATTATGACAAGTTTAAACCCCCCCTCCCCGAGGGGGGAGGGAGAGTTTTGACTTCCCCCCCCCCCCCAAAAAAAAAAAGAAAAAAACCGGTTCATTGGCTGTAAGAACTCCTTAACCATCAACAAATCAAGACCATAATATGAAACAAAACCTTCAACACACAATTCTGGATAGGAAAGGTAATGCACATCTTTTACGAAAGCTACTGTTGAACCGCAAAATCGCATTTTAAGTGTATCACCATTAATTCGCTCGAACCCTCCTCTTTTTCAAACTGGCTGTTATAGTGATTTTCAGGTTCAAAGTGCTCTTGCTAGCCCTCTAATACCCCAAAATGGACATAATAGACAACTATTTTTTTCCCCAATAACCCTTCATGTGCATCCATACGAAAGTTCATGCTTTTCACACAAAGTGAACAATTCCTTCAATTTTGGTCTCGAAGCCGCTTTACTAATAATTTTATAATGGAGCCTGAGGGTCATTAGTGTGTTTTATGAAAAATAAGTTTGAAATGAGAACTGTGGTCTTCGTTTGTGAAAAATTGAGGTTATTTTTTGGGGGAGGCTGAAATTAGGCCTGTCTGCTAAATTATCCAAACTAGTGGTAAATCTAGGGATCGACCGATACAGAAAAATACTGAACCGATCCGATACCGATTTTTCCCCCAAATGCCGATACCAATTTAAAAAAAAAAGTCAATGGATCAGAAAGTCAAACTCATATTTCATCGTTATGAAACTGGTGTGCAAGAAAAGCAAATTTATAATTTTTTTTATAAGTGGTGTCATATCCGCAGATGTACCTTCGACTGAAAAAAAGAACCCAACATACACTGCAGATAGGCCTAATCCCAAGAAGCCACCCTGAATCTGGCAATGCACACGCGTTGAATTCACTAAGCTGCTGTGCAGATGATATCATGGGATACAAGCGATGCTATGCGGGAAAGGTTTCTCAGCTAGGTGGAGTAGCCCATGCGCACGGAAGTTGGTCATATCGGCTAAAATATCGGTAAATAAACACCGATACAGATCCGATACCAATACACAAAAAAATACTGATAATATCTGTAAATACCGATACCGATATCAATATCGGTGTATCCCTAGTTAAATCATCAAAATTATTCTCCAAGTGTGGAAAAGTCAGCTTAGGGACCCATCATTATTTATTATTCGGGGGGAAGAAGGGGGGGGGGGGAGGAATTGAAAATGTGACCTCCAAATTTTCGATGACCCTGATAAAAAAAAAATAAAAGAATGAAACTCAGTTCAAAATTGCAAGATAAAAGTAAGAAACAAAATATGTATGAGTAATAGCTTCACTTCTTTGTACGCTGTGTTAGAAATACCAGAAGCTATTTTAGCTAAATAGTACTTGCTTTCGTTTGTAGCAAAATAGTGCCATGTATTTCTAGTAGTACCTGAGTAATACAAACAAAGTTATACTCTTAAAACATCCGGAGGCAAGTGTTGAAAATTTGCAGCACAACAAACTGTTGCCCCTACCTTTGAAAAATGTTTCAAAACTTTAAGAAGTCTTTAAAATATCAAAGTATGACGCCATACGATTTTATTTTTTCTCACATAAAATTGAGTCTGTCGTTAAAAAATAAAAGTAGATGTGGGCTGTTTAGTGGGAAAAAATGATCCTACTGCCCAACCACAGTTTTAGTTTCATTGCTATGCTTTTTTTGCACTCGTTGCATTAGATCAGAATTGACCGCATCGCTTGTGAAGGAGTTGAAACTTTGTCTCATTTTACCAGCAGACTTGGCCAGGGTTCTCTGTCAGCAGTTAGGTTACTCTTGTCAATGCTCAGCCATCATTACCACAGATTAATTAATTAACTAAAGATACTGGTGCCTCGCTCGGTAAACGTTAGTGCTATCACTCAACTTCTGCAAGCGCCTAAATAATGCTTGTAATTCCAGGAAATTCTGGGCGGCCCCATAAATCAAATTGAACGCCTGAATGAAGCCTGTAGATTAGACAACATAAAAATGGGATTACGGCCAAATAACGATTGACTTTATATGTTGCTTGTGTACAAGTTTTCGACGCAGACTATGGAAACTTATAATTTTTGCAGGAGGTACAGATATACAATAAAATCTAGATTTGGGGTTTGGATAACATATCTGTAATGTGTAGCGCAGTGGTAGCCTGGTCCACTGCACTGTGACTGAGGTTGGTGCTAATAACCTAGCAGTCGACACGCCATTACCCGGGGCCCCGCGGCAGCAAAGAAAATGCTGAATAGGGAAGCTCTGAATATTCAGTAATTATTCAGTATTCAGCCTATTAGGCTAAAAATTCAAGTATTTGTTATTCGGCCAAATATTGATTTTGGCCAAATAATGGTATTCGTTCAGGTGATAATAAGTATCAGATAATAAGCATAAGCTGAATTCTTGTTTGGCCGAAGAATAACATTTGGTATTCGATTTTGGCCAAATAGTGTTACGATTGTCGATATTCGGCCGAATAATTTTGTGGTATAAATTTTTATGCAATTTTGTTAATGTAAGAAGGTTTAGCTAAGCATTTCGTTTTTGGTTTGTGACAAATTGTCTTCTAACGTTCCTAAAAGAAAGAAAAATTATGGCGATTACCTGTTTTCAAGGCCTAATTCTCACCCGGCAACTTTATAAGCTTGCGGTCCAGACCTTCGAAAAAGTAATGGTAAAAAGGGCAGTGTCCTTAAACGGGGACTATAAAATGGCTATTATGGTACTTATTAAAATTACAGTTAGGTCCTATAGGTCTAATACACCAGTTAAATGATTTTTTTTTTTTTTTTATTCGTTAATTTGTGATTGGAAGAATCTAATTATTACATGGAGTTTTGTTTTAGACTCAGTACCTGCTTGCCAAATATTTTAAGCCAGGATGGCACAATGCGGGCCAGTTTATGACAGTTTTGTTTTAGGCCGTGGCGGACTGAACTTACGGAGTTGGAGGGACGCATGTGACCCGCGAGCCGGGGGTTGCCCATGCCTGTTCTAAAATGTATATTTTATGAGGGGAAGGGGAAGTTATTCAATAGAAGAAAGTGTGCATTGTATGCATTTTCCTCCATTTCGATCATGTTCTATCAACAGGAAACATGGTCAAATAATGTGTCTACCTTTAATCAGTATGGTCACACATTTTAAACATTGTTGTATTTTTTATTTACTGGTACTCAGCAGAGCATTCGGTGACGAATATTCAGTATATGGCCATTTAACTATTTGGCTGTGTATTCAGTATTGGGCAAGTTGAGTGTTCGAGTGTATATTCGCTATTTGTTAGGTTAAGTATTCAGTTATGTATTCGGTATTCTGCAAATTTTATATTCGCCACATCCTTACTGCTGAAATGTTGTTACGTTAAGCGCAGACGAGGTAATGGGCCTACAATGACCAGCATTTTTTTAGTTCAAATTTCTGAGCTTCATCCCCCTCTTCCCCCCCCCCCCCCTCCACACTACCTTATTAGGCTTGTTTCTGTTTTAAATTTTGGAAGTAAATTTGAATTCTTTTTTTAGGCTTATGAATGCCAAGTCTTTTGAACTTCGTGTGACACTATACTCAAACCAAACGTTTCTTCCCCACTGTGATCGTTTTTTTTTACCTACAATTAGTTGTATTAGGAATAAGGCTCTTCTATTTCTTAGTTGGTCATGTTTAGCGTAGATGTTAGTGTTTGGGAATTCTCCTTTCTAGCATTTCTGAGGTATAACTAAACAAGTAATTATAGGCTAATAGTTGCACTCTTCACACTAAATAAGCTCATTTTTCCAAACAGAATGCCATAGCAAAAACTTTTCCTACTTTCTGCTGCCATATGGCTTTTTTTTTCTGCAGGATTAATAATACTGATATAGCAGCAAAGTGGACATTTTCTGAAGATACCACTTTCTTTCCACGGTGTATAATGTTGTGACACCCTGTTTTTGCCACAAGGAGACAGCGAGACTAAACATATTTAGTGTAAGAGTGTGACTTTATTCGACCTTTCAAAGTACAACACTGCATGGATTTTTCCGAGTAATAATAATTTTACAATAGTTTTCTTTTAAATCCAAGTTTCGGCTCATTATTTTTTTTGTCATAAGACTCAGTTTTAACAATACTTTTAACTGCTGTGGGTAACTTATTTTACTACTAAGAGGGAAACCTTTGCTCGAAATAATAATAAACACCCTAGGATGCTCCCGCCATACTCTACAGTCTTGTACAAGCTACACTTTTCTTCTCAAACTTTTCTTTATATCTCTTTATTTTTTGGCTAATTATTTTTGTCAATTTATGAAAATATTAAAATATCAGTCATTTAATTTCTTCAAAACCGTCTTAGTATTTTCAAACTCAGCTTCTGTGCAGGACTTACTTTTTTTTAATTGTCGTAGACGAGTAGGGGGCACACGAAATTTTGCTAAAATTACTACAAGGACTAACTTTGCGAATTTGGTTACTGTTGATTAGTAGCCATTAGAGCAGTTTGCTTGGGTGTGTTTAGGCAACAACTTGAAGCAATTTTTGTTTGTTTTTGTCGAGAACGTACACATGATTAAGTACAACTCTACAAAACAATTCTATTCTGGAAAATTGAGTTCCCCAGACCATTGCGGGTGTCAAATCCCCATTCTTCCTGTTTGTTTTATTATACTATAGTAAGCTTCGTTTACTAGTACATGAGCTCGATTTTTTACATCTTTACTTGTGGATAGTAATGAATATGTGGATTGAAGTGTATGTAATTTATTTTCAGCCTCGCTCGGCTGTACTTGGTGCCTTCAAGACAGAGCCTACTGTGTTTCCCAACATGGCGGGTCTGCGGCCTTTTATGGGATCGTGTTGCAACAAGTGCCTCCCCATCAGCCGAGTAAGTACGCAAATTACTGAAGTCTCTAAGCAGTTTTTTTGATTGATTTGTTGACGTGGTCTGATCTGAACTGTTTAAAACATGAATCATTAATGATTTCATTTTAACAATAAAATAAAGATTTTTTGTGGTTTTGTTGTAAAGACAGTTTTTAATTATTAGTGTTAAAAAATGAATTTCTTTAAAACGAAAACAGCCTCATCAATATTTTTTTACGTTTTAAGAATTTAAATCTTTATTTTCTTGATATAAATTAGGTACAAAAACTATTCTACTGAAAACTTCTTTAAACCTACTATTTCAAGTGTGAGTGTCCTTTATTAAAACTTACCATATTTATTCTTTTTTTAAGTACCAATATTAATTGTTAACAAAATACTTGTAATGAATTGAAGGCTACATAAAGATTACAGTGAATAGGAGGACTGGTTTAATTGTTGATTTTATCATCTAAGCTAAGGGCCATGTAGAAAGGATAATGATGTCAGAATGATTAGCAAAGGTGAACTTTACGTTTGATTTGTCTGCCAAATTACAATTAATATGGGAAAAAATCAACTGATTTAAATTCTAATTTACATTAAAAAATTCTAACTTCGTGATGTAAATTTAAAAACAACCCGAGAATTAGTTAAAAATAAACATGCTATCCACTGTCTTTATAAAAATTTGCTGAATTTTTATAAAAATAGAAGATTGAATGTTTATTTTGTGATCAACGTGTATTTTGTTATCATAGAATTTGGTTTCATAGCTTGGCATTCACATACGCTACGAAATAAACTATGTATGCAATTTGCTCATTAAAAATTCAGATTAATAATGGTTTTATAGATTAAAAAAAATTTATCACCAAATGGTGTGCATGGCCAATTATGCAATATTTTGTTCTTAGTGTAGTACAACTTTTTCGTCCGGGCCATAAACACAAAGACTCACTAGTCTTATTGGTTATGTTCATTAACGACCTTGAATGTTAAATTGGCTGTTCTTTGTCATCAATTCAGTTAGTAATTGTAATGGTCACTGGCTCGTGTTTCCGTCCAGCACTAGTGGTCTGATTTCTGGGTTGTCATGAATGAATGACATAATTTCTTTTTTCCTTAGCGCTCAGAGGAACTGTACAGGGTCAGTAATTTAAATCGGCATGCCTGGTTTTGCAAATAGACGTTGTCTGTAGATTAGGTGCATTGCCCTGTCCGTACGTTACGGGCATTATTAACAGTGCTTTCACAGTCACATTTGCACTTTTTATTAGGCTGTGTTGTGGATGTTATTTTAGGCTGGGTTTGGGAAAAAATGACAGGTAACCAAACTGAAAGAACAGTTGAGAACAATAATTAGTATCTCGTATATTTTTATGAATTCCCAGTTGAAGCCTTTTCAATTATGAAGACGAAAATGTTTTTTTTAACTTTAAATAAATCCTATGTATCTTTCTTTTGCTTTCTAGCTTGTCTTCTTGTTGCTAATCAGACTTCCTCAATTAGTAATTTTGTATGCTTGTTTGATGTATGTTGTTAATGTTGATGCTATCATTGTTCTGTTTTATACCTTGTCGTTTAAAGTAGCAAGGCATGCTTTATTTATAAAAAAAAAAAACGTAAATGAAATAATTTCACGCATGTTGTAACCAAATTGTTGTGGGTTGACTCCCACTCTTAATGTTTGCTACCTTCTGATGTAAGATCTGCCTGCCCATTAAGAGCTGAACTGCCTTTAACAAGTGTTGGATACCCAGTGAGTACAAATCACACAAAAGTACACTATGAAAATGTTTAACACCGTGAAAAAATCGGTAGGTTTTGTCAAGGGTAGTGTTGGACATAAACCAGTACCAAAAATACAATAGTACCAAATACCGTACATTGTTATAAATACCGATATTGTTTCAATATGAAAAATATTGAAAATATTGCTGGCCCTAAAATAATAACAATGGTTGATTTAGTCCTTGTGTTGTAGAGCTCAAAGCAGTGCAACAATCTGTTACAGATCAACAATGGTAAAATTGGAATCCTAAAATGTGTACAAAAGTTGAGCCAAATTTGTATGCCTTTGATGTTGCAACCAGTATTTGTATTTCAACGTGGATGCATGTTGACTACAAATTTTAGAAGATGGCTTTTTCTATATACCAAATATGTCGTGAAACATGTGTTAAGCTTAAATCAGTAGGGTAAATATCAATAATTTTTTCCATAAATCCATATTAACCAGACACGTTTTTCAGTACAATTTTTGTTATTATTTAA
>JAHWFP010090240.1:0-12550 GCA_023313725.1 Lithobius niger
AGTCATAGTTGGTGTTATTGTTCGGCAGATGTCAATGATTCTCTGCCGTAGCTCCTGAATGTTTGCCGGGTATTGTGCTGCTGCAACAAGTCTGTGTTTAAGACCACTCCATAGGAAAAATTAGGGAAGTGTAACGTCGGGACTCTCCCAATCTACCTGGCTGAAACAACCAGCCTCTTACATTTACTCCAAAGTTGGGCGAGTTGGGTTGTTGGTTGCTGAAACCATACATTATTAATAAAGGCCAGCGGCACCATTTCCAAGACAGCTGGTTGCATCTCATCCTGAAGCAGCTGGAAATACCGTGCAGCGTTTAGTAGTTCGTCAATGAAGAAAGGTCCTATCACCTCTGACCCTGCAAATCCACACCGTACATTTATCCTGGGGTTATTTTGACAGTGACTCAATTGTGAAGTACGGGATTGTAACCGCGTATTCACAGGTGTTTTGTTTGTTGGGTGATACTTGCAAAGCAATGTGGGTCTCGTCAGTCATTACCAAACGACGTAGAAATGTTTCATCAGCATTGATGGTATCAATAGCACGTTGTGCAAATTTGAGTCTTCTATCAAAGTCCCCCTCATCTAGATGCTGTGGAGTGGTGGGTTTGAATCATTGGTAAACTTGCTCTTTAAAGATTCTGTGAATAGCAGTTTGGTTGGTGTTCAGCTGTTGGCCAGTGTTCTTTAAGATACACGAGGTGATGCCTCAACGGATTCAATCACTGCAAGTGTACGTCCCTCATCCGATGATGAATGTGGATGGCCACATGCTTACCATTTGTCAGCCACAGAACCTGTTTTCTTGAAATTTGAGATTGTGTTACCACATAGCCTATCCCTATTGGGGTTAGGGATGTGAAATTGGTCACTAACTGCTGCAAAGCTCTGAGTTTACCCCTCCGTGCCACAAAGCAGGACCAGTTCAATGCGTTCATTAATAGTGTACTTTGCAGGCATTCTTGTGACAATAAATAAGTAATAATAAACTATCTTTTTGCTCCAGAAGGCAAATGGGAAAGGAAATGATCAGTTTTGATCACTGGAAACCAACTCGCAGAACAAACAGCACGGACTCATAGACAAACAAATGATAGGAGGTAAAACCCAAATGTACAAAAAATCTAAATGATTGAAAACCAAAATGGACAAAAATCCAAATGTGAGCGCCCCATGTGAGAGCCCCAGAGAAAGTGAACCGTGCATAATCTTGAGATGAGAACACTCAATGTAGACAATGCTACCTCGTAATACTGTACGCAACACGTAACCTGCCAACTTAATGTACTATTGCACTGCACTACATTCGCAGTAATGTTCGCAAGGGTAGTGTTATGTTTCTTCATGCGAGGCATGTACAGTAACCATCAGTGGAAATTATGCTTACCCAATGAAAATGTCTTTGTCCCATCTGAACAAAATAGGATCGTCGAATTCAACGTTCTCACCTTCAGGACAGTGGAGAAACTTTCCCCTTGTTCAAACCCCCTTCGTCCTCACAGGAATATGCGGGGGGGGGGCGAATCTACATAGATGGGTAACGAATCAGCATCTTTACAATAGAGGAAACAATAATATAGATCTACTGTATGTACTCTTCATAGCGATACTAGCCCCATTGCATTTCGTCATCTAACTGTTAATATCGTTTGCTTCAGCCTTGGTAATTCATATTAAGTTGACCTAGATATCATTATTTTTCCGCTGGTTCATGAAGTTAAACGTAAAGCTTCTAATCCCGATGAGAAGCAACTTAGTTTTTTTGTAAACGTCCTACAATTCACGGGGTGACGTCATTAATAAAACTTGAGGATCATGGGTCGACTCGTAAAGTGAATACACAATACACAATAAGAAAACAGCATGCTATATTTCTGCACTTTTTCGGGCCCGTCATCGGGCATAAAAACACAGACTGATAAAGAAAGGCTAAAAGCCTATCAACCAACACCGGCCATTTTAACGATACTCCAAAGTAATTTTGATTTACGGTTTTACTTTTGATTTAAGATTTCAATATTTTGGGATGCTTCCTGCAAGATCGTTGTTGTTTTTCTGGAATGGGCTTTTCATTGTAAGTCATACATGGTGCTCAATTAACGGAAAGAAAACAAAAAACATCTGCTTAAGTTGTTTTGCTTTATTTATTCAGGGGTATAATTGTTCAGCAATCCCTCCTTTTGTACAAGCCGAACAAAACCTTTAATAGTAAACTAAATACTTTCTATCTGCTCTTTTACCTCATTTAGGTTTCAAGTGTTGTCTCTTCTCTAAAGTAATATGGCAGAGTTGACAATCTAATACTATTATTACAAATTCTTCACCACACTGAATTAGATGATCCGATGGACTACTGCTTTACACTCTATTATCCTCCTATCCAATTCGTGTGTGCAACCTATCCTACATTAGTTTATTGATTCATATTACATAAAATTGTAAACAATGAATATAATTAGAAACATTTCATTTAAGCTAAGAAACGTATTTTTTTTTCATATTACCCCTTTTTTGTCTCTTTTTCTCAGTGTCGTCAGAAAGTTGATTAAATATGTCCCATAGGTATATTGTCCTCTTTTGATACCTTATTTACTATAAACAATTGATACATGAAGGGTATTTTCGCCCCTCTAATAGCATTATGCGAAAAAATTCTTTATGGTAGTCGAAAGCATTTTTTGTTTTTATAGTAGCAATTTTGCAACCATTGGCCGGGGCCTGCGCTATTTACTCATTTGGTTACAAATAGAGTCTTAACAACTTTGTCTTGTATTTTTTGTAGCATTTTTACATGTTTGTAGAACTTGCAATTCAACTGAATTATGAAAATGCAGACATCTCTCAGTGGGATATACGCACCATTTCATGTGTTACTTTTAGGAAGTCAGGCATGCCTTCAGCCGAAGCCATGACCTCAGATGGAGAGAAGGATAATTTTGCTAGGTAATTCCAATTGGAAGTTCCTAGGATATTTACATGCCATAATCGACATGAGCACCAGGCATCACAGGGTACTTCTCTTCCGAAAATGCCTATGGTGGCTCATGTTAGGCTCAAAGTATGTTAGGCTCAGACAGTCATGCTTACCATTAGGCCACGGCCGCATTCATTCATAGATATGTGTGTCGCTGCACCAACCTTTATTTATATTAGCATACTTTCATGTGCGAGTTTGTGTTGCCATACCTAATATGTTTTAAACTGCTAGCTCCTTTTTCTGTTTTCAGGTATATCTGGGCTGTTTATCCTATGGAACAATCATATCGCCCAAGTTCCCATGGTTCGAGGAAGTTTATTAGGAGCCATGGTTGGATGTGTTGCTACTGCCTTAAGCTGCAAAACATTAGGCAGTATAATAGCAGTTTTTGAAGGAATAATTTTCGGATTGGTTGTTTCTGCATTTTGGGCAATAGGCCTTTGGGTTTCGACTATTATCGTGGTTTGTGTGATCAACGACATCACCGGAATGTTTTCAAATATCGGACCTACAGCATCATTTGTGTAACGGTTGCAAACTGTTTGATTAATCCGAGTAACTATCCAAATGTTCTATTCATTTTCTGGTTATAACATTTTTGTGTGATTGCAGACATCAATGAAGCATTTCACATTCAGGTTTCACGTCATCCTTTGTGTAACAATGCAAACTCTTTGATTAATAATAAGAGTAAGTTTCAAACCTGCGTTTTACACTTTTTGAGGGAAAAGTACTGAAATTTTGGTAGTTGTTTATGGTTTGTGTTATTTCACACAAACTGGATTAATGTTATAGCTGCGTTCTAAAGCATTAATTGCTTTTATCAATGGCACACCATTTCGATTACCCCGGAACATTTATAAAATGGTGATTAAAAAAATGTTTCAGGAATAGCACTGACAATTTTGATAATTTTTGTGGTTTTAGTGATTGCTGAAATCATGATTACATACCAGGCCTAGAGCGTAATTTGCGTAAAACTGAAAAATATTTTAAGCATCACTATTGTTATGAGACTTTTTCACTTTTTGAGGAATAGCATTCAAAAATTTCACATTTTTGGCGTTTTTGTGATCAGAAACATACTGATAATATTACGTCTGGTGACTACCACACCATTTTCGTAATGATTACAAGCTGTTTTGAGCAACCAAGAAGTTTTTAGATTTTTACACTTTTTCGTGAATATCACTAAAACTTTTAATCAGACTTTTAAACCACAGACATCACGATTGTATCACTTCCAGGGTGAATACCTTCATTTGATTAACGAGTCATTTTGGAAATTTTTTTTTTAATTTTTGGGGAATATAACTTAGTATTTTAACAATTTTCATGTTTGCATTATTGCACATATTTGGGGAATAAAACTTACAATTTTGACGATGTTTGTGGTGTTTGTTCTCATAGACAGCACCAGGTTGTTACACATTTAGTTTCCGCAACATCATTTGTTTAACGGGTACAAAATCGTTAGCACACATTAATAATTTTTGGAAGGTTCCTTTTATTGTCTTGGAACATACCTATTTGGATTTTGTCAATGTTTACGGTTTGCACTGTGAAGACTTCACTTATTTACATCTCCGTCTGCCATCCACACGAACCATTTTTATGTTGCCATAAAATTCTAGAATTGACTTAAATTATTGTGTGGTTGAATGTGTTTTCGATCGATTGTTGTTGGTGGCAACTACAGAACAATTTCTTGTAATTGTACAAACGCAAATAAATCCCGAAAGAAAGTGTTTAGTACATATTCTAAAGTATGGGTTTCTGTGACTTCATTTTGACACTTTCCTGTTACACGTTTCCTGGGAGTAAAGGGAACACAATACTGCAACAGCAAAAATCGTGTACTAAACATTGGTAAGAAACATTGATAATGAACGAACTTCCGGATGACATAGCTGCAAAGACATCATAAAGACTTACAGAAATAGCTAGAGGCAGGAGACATTTTGACAAAACAATTAAAAGATTCAAATTATTATAAATACATTTCTATGGATTATAGTGGGGAAAAATGTAATAAAGATACTGCAAAAATGGTGCACTAAACATATTTCAAATCCGGCAAGCCTTTGTAATGCCCTTTTATTTCAGTGAGGTGTCATGTCTCATAACAAACTACGAATTACAACTTTGATGCCCGATGTTATAAAGCCATCACTCCTAGGACAGAATAAATATTTTCCAAATCTGCTATGAAGATTAAATAGTCGTAACCAGGGCTCCATTATGGATAAAAATGTTGCAATTAATGGCGAAGGGCCATCTTCTCTCTACTGGACACCTGACAGTGACTATGAAGTCTTTACAGCAGGTTCGGAAAGGATTTAGAGATGGAATCCGGAGTTCGTTGGCGAATCTGTCATGCCATCTCAACTAAATTTAACTGCATAATAGAGTCTCTACAAATCTTATCTACTTTAAGACCATGATTTTTGCTGTTGTTGAGTTCAGTTTACTCGTGTAAGCAATTATTCGACCGGATCGTAATTTCCTCAATCCACCATGAGCAAGAGTGATGTCTATCGTTGAACGAGTGATCAGCCAACCTATATCACCACAGATAATGGCCGACAATTAGGTCACGCTTATTTCAGTACACTTTTATACGTACAACTAGCTGAAACCGGTGTGAATCCCGTTGAATGAACGGTTTGCAACAGTGATAAGGTACTGTAGTATCATGTGTATGGCCATGTTCAACCGAATTAAGTTTCTTTAAATTGTGGCGCACACTGCATGGCTAGCAAACACTGATTTTCGTTCGCTTTGCTCACTCAATGGCGCACACAAATCCCTCCACTGCTCATGATCCCGTCTTTCGAATGATCACTTCCAGTACATTGTTCCACGTTCATGTTGATGAATGCGGAAATATCAGCACTTTGTGTGGCTCAAATGACTTCCCCAACGGCTAATGATCCTAGCTTCCCTAATGATCATCTCTTTTATACTGTACCAGCCATGTCCATGATCATTCTGGCGAAAATAAATAAGGCTCATATCGGTCTGGAATCTGTCCCTTCGAGAAACATGCTGTCCTGAAGAGCTTCTCGTATGTTTTTCCTCTAGCTGATGCGTTGGCCGTTGCTGGTCGATGTCTGCATGCGAGCCATTACTGGTCTGTGCCTACCTGACCTCTTGTGAAATTATTTACATAGATGTAATCACGTGAGGCTGCAAAAAAATATAACATTAGTTCTCATAATTGACTAATAATTACGGGCCGTGTCACTCATTTTCAAATTCGCTCATTTTCAAAGTTTAATGAGTAATTAAGTAAATACAGCCATCGTCAAATCACGATGACTTTATTTTTTCCCACTATACTGTCGGTATTAAATGGGCCTTTGTGTAGCTAACGGCAGTCTGTAAACAAAAGGAAGTCTATTATTGAGGCAAAGTATTTACACCGCCAGTATTGTTAGCTTGGCAAAAACTGAAAACTTCCAATATTAGTATTCTTGATTATACAGTAGCTGAACACGAATAACCAATTTAACTGAGTTTTAAAATATGAGGAAAGTCAGCATCCATTGTAGTTTAATACAAACAAAAAAACAAACACATTTTATGATTTTGGATCGTTCTGTTCTTTTTAGGAATATTACCAATTTCTTTCTGCAGCATACACTTTCTTATTCAACAGGTGGGTCCACGCTTCGTTTCTTAAAACCTTGGCCACTGGGTAATAGCCCATACTTGAGGAAAACAAGTACAAAAAAATACATTTTTACGATATTTCGTGGTATATTGTAAGTGAACACCAAAAAAGAAAAAAATTTTCTTCTCCCCTCCCCTCCAAGCGCACACTGAAAAAAAAGTCTGGCGCTTTAAAAAATCGACAACTAGAAGTAACCAGCGACCAGGCACACTGATCGCTCAAGAGAAAGAAAAAGGAGGGAAGAGTAGGGAGGAAAGCATTGGTGAAGGATAAGGGAGGAAAAGGGAAGAGAGAAGTGGAAGGGGGAAAGAGGAGAGACAGTTAAACACCACGTCTCGATTCAACTGCACGTAACTAGGGAACAAAGGGTAGGGCGAATGAAGGATATGAGAAGAAAATTTATTTATTTGATGAAAGTACGGGTGAACCCAGGAAAAGGAAACCACGGGAGAAATAATACTAGGAATCTAAAGCAAGTCTGGCCACCAAGACCTAAGGAAAGTATGGTTGAGCTTAGGTCGAATACCATTAAACAAACTCCTGAGTGAAAAAGAACACAGAAGCCGGACGCAAATGTTAGTGTCGGAAAGTGGAGGTATCATAATGGACCAGTTTAGGACAATTATATTGTCCCCATATGTGATTATCCACTTTAAAAAAATTAATTTGCGCTACAAGTTTTGGCATGTCAAGGGAACTGGCCACAAACACTTAAAATTTCACACTGGATTGAAGCAACCTGGGATCACAAGAAGGAGCTAGGCCAATAGTGCTGGAAAAAGACCATAAAAAGAGATGTTCCACTGGGTGCAAGTAACCAGAGATCGAAAGAAGTGGCCATCGGTCGAGAAGCACCCGAAAGGTCGAGACATAAACACAGAAGACATTCCAGTGGGGGCAAGCAACCAAACAGCAAAGACAGGAACTAATCAAAGGTTCAGACAATAGGACGTAAACATCAAAGATTACCCACCTGGTGAATGCAACGAGGAAGAAAAAGAAGTAGCAATGCCAGTAGTCCATATAACTGACCCTAATCACCAGAGATATTGTTATTGGTGCAGGCAACCGGGGATAAAAAAAGGAACCAAGACAATGGTCCAGA
Organism: Lithobius niger; assembly: GCA_023313725.1. NCBI lineage: Eukaryota > Metazoa > Arthropoda > Chilopoda > Lithobiomorpha > Lithobiidae > Lithobius > Lithobius niger. Next base: position 7,758 of record JAHWFP010090240.1, read on the forward strand.
AAACTTGCCATAAACATCGAAGATATCCCAATGGAGCAGGCAACCAGTAAGCAAAGATAGGGACCAAGTCTAGGTCCAGGTAACTGCCTATAAACGCCAACTATGACCTAGTACCTGCAGGAAACCAGTAAGCAAAGATAGGAGCCAAGTCTATAGTCCATTCACTGCCTATAAACGCCAACTATGTTCTAGCAACCAAGGAGCAAACGAAGGATTGAAGCCAACGGTCAGCTAACTATTCATAAACATCTAATATGTTCCATTGGGTGCAGTCAACCGGGGATAAAAGGAGAAGAAGAGACAAAGGCCCAGACAACTGGCCATAAACACCGAAGATGTTTCTCTGGATGCAAACAACAAGGCAGAAAAGAACAAGCCTAGTCAGTAGTCCAGATAAATAGCAATAAACGCCCATAATGTCGCACTTCCGTGCAGGCAACCAGGGAGCAGAAGAAGGATGCAAGCCAGCGGTCCAGGCAAGTGGCCATAAACTCCGAAAATGTCCCGCTTGGTACAGACAACTAGGGAATAAGGAAACACGTCATAGTCCAGATAACTGGCGCTAAACACTTAAGATCCCATTGGGTGCAAGCAACCAGAGAGCGAAACTAGGACCCAAGCCATTAACTCAGGCAACTAACCATAAATACCGTGGATTTCCTACTTGGGGCAGACAACCAGGTAGCAGAAGCAGGATCGAAGCTAGTGGCCCAGATATCGGGAGATAAACATCAAAATTGTCACATTGGGTGCAGGTAACCTACAGCAAGAAGAGTAAAGTAAATAGTCCCGACAACTGGCCTTAAAACACCGAAGAAGCCTCAATAGGTTTGGGTGAATGCTACGACAAGTCACAGTATTCACAGCAATGCCCTGAACGTTTTTTATTGGCTGTCAACTTAGCACGCAGCTTCCGTCAATTTGCCATAGCCTTAATGGATGCCTAAGCCTTATTGTGCAATGAGCAGAATTTGCAGTATTGCACTAAAAATAAGGTTTCATCGTAGAGATGGTTTTACTGTGAGTTTTGTTCTAAATGTTGTGAGAATCCGAAGAGCTTGCAACATTTAGTCACCTTGGCTGTTAACAGCATCTAGTCACCTTGGCTGTTCGTTGCATTTAGTCCACTTTTCGTGACCACTGGTGCCGGCAACCAGGGAGGGAAAGGAACCAAGCCAATGGTCAACACAATTGGCCGTAAATATCGATGTTGTCCTAGTGGGGGCAAGTATCCATGGAGCAAAATAAAGAGCCGAGCCGATGGTCCAGCCAGCTGACCATAAACACCTAGGATGTGACTCTGGGTGCAAGAGATACAGGGTGCAAAAGAAGAAGCCTAGACAAGCCATCAAACCCAGGTACATAAAAATCTAGAAACCAAAGTTAAAAAACAGCAGTTGAAATACATCATGAAAACAAATGGCTAAAAAGTAGCTCTTTATCTTGAATATTTTAGGCAAGTTAAATAATAGGCAGTGAAATTGTGAATCACCAAAAAGAATACATGTTTTGGGTTCTAGGCAAGTGTCCCAAGTAAGTAACATCATTCCCATACTTAAAATTGCGTATACCTTCTTCTGCCAAAGTCACTTAATTACGTAATAAATCAGTAAAAAGAAAAGTAAAAACAATTTCCTCCCAATATTTTACGTTTTCTTATTATGGCTTTCTCAACCACGTTCAATGTGTTACGTAGACAATGTTTCACGCACAAGATCGAATACACTTTGAGCCTAACTACCATTTTGAATTTTTCTTAGTTTCTGAGGCCCATGGACTTGAATTTCACTGATTCAGCTCCCCGGTTTTTCACTAGGGTTGTCTTCTAGTTGATGATGAATCCTAAATTTTGAGTAAATATGTAAACATTTCATCCATAAATTATCTCAACTAATTTGACGAAGGATGCAATGTGTAATACTAAGGTACGTTACTTCAAAACCTCTGAAGATATGCCAGAGTTAGATTCGTGAATTCACGATTTCATGAAGTAGGGACACTGATGAGGAGAGTGCACGACACATCTTCCTCAACGAAATTCTTTCCTTCACTGGCATGCGGTAATAAACCCCCAAAATTATTTCGGGGTTGAGAAAGGCAAAATGGAAAATTAAAAGCATGTCTACTAGTGTATTTACTAAATAGACATAAATGGCTGTAAATAATATTAAGGAAAATTGGAAATTAGCTAACAACGAAAATTATACACTAGAAATAACGTAGTTCAGTAAGCCACCTTTATGCTCTTACGTTTCGTCGGAGTGGCATGACCCGGATTCGAACAGTCTATCCAGTTCGCCCCCAAATCACTTGCATAGGGGCTTAATCGCTATGGCCACATCCTCAACTGGCATAAAGATAACGGTTCAGTGAGTTATCTTCATGCCAGTGGAGGATGTGGCCATAGCGATTAAGGCGCTATGCAAGTGATCTGGGGGCGTACTGGGTAACCAGTTCGAATCCGGGTCACACCACTCCGACGAAACGAAGACGAAGGGCATAAAGGTGGCTTACTGAACTACGTTATTTCTAGTGTATAATTTTCGCTGCTAGCTAATTTCCGATTTTCCTGTGTATTTACTGTTAATACTGGAAAATGTCACAGAATAAAATTGCTGGCATCCTTTACCTAAATGTCATTAAGACACATTCAGAAGTATTCAGTGGCTAGTTTCTTTAATACACTTGTCATCACATATCATAGTGATACCATTACCACTTATTTTCAACCTCTAGTTTAACTGTGGCAAACTACCTTCAATGTGGCAGTCGGTAAATGTAACTCCGTTATTTAAAGAAAAGTAACCCTTTATCCGACAAATATACAGGCAAATCGTTTTAACTGTAGTTGCGCGTAAATTAATGGAAACATCTATAAAAGTTGTCATGCTGGTCTATCTTCAAGAAAATAATATCATACTGGATGACCAGTTTGGATTTTGACCGGAAAGATCCACTACATACCAACTTTTATCGTTCTTAAAAATCTTGACATTGGTGTAGCTAACGGCGTAATTTACTTGGATTTTAAAAAAGCTTTCGAGACGGTAGTACACTCGAAATTACTTTATAAATTACAGTACTCTATAAATTGGTGGAGAACTTTTTAATTGCCTTTAGTTATTTCATAAGGACAAGACTCAGAGAGTTGTGATAAATGAAACCATCTCTTCATCTACAATCATCCAGAGTGGCGTCCCGCAGGGTTCTGTGCTTGGACCACTTCTTTTTGTAATTTTTGTAAACGACCTGCAATGCAGTGATCAATCTACGTACTAATTTAAATTTGCTGATCACCTGACGATGAGTGCACCTATCACTGACTTTTCCACCGCATCACCTGCCATCTCATGTGATTTAAATTAAATCCACTATTGGAGTGAAAAGTGGCAGCTTCAACTGGCTATTCCTAAGTGTCTAGCGTATCAAGTGGGAAAAAAATCCATCCCATAAACATTATTTTGGTAATCTACATATACCTGACATCCATTCGGTTAACGACCTCGGTGTCTGCTTAACGTCGGACCTCGTCAACCAAACATTTGCGACCATATTGCGGCGACTGCCTTCCGCCATCTAGCAGTGGTGAATAGGTGTTTCATATCTGCCAAGTACAATACTATTAAGATTTTGCCATGCGAGGTGTTTGTTCGACCATTGCTGGAGTTTACCAGCCAGGTTTGGTCCTTGTCTCTTTTGGGAGACATTAACAAGGTAGAACGCATTCAACGGAAATTTACAAATAGCTTACTAAACTTAACAAACCTATCCTTTGTATAAAGGCTGGAAAAAATAAACTCGATTTCCTTGAACTACGCAGGCATAAAGCAGACTTATATTTGAGGTTTAAAATCGTTCTAGTTTTTTTTATGTTGATCTTCCCTTCTTCGACTCTTCTCCATGCCTGACTACATGCGCACATTCATTTAAACTAGCAGCGCAATCGGCCAATTGTGACTGCAGAAAAAACTTCTTTTCGCTTCTAGTTAAATATGTGTGGAACTCTTTCTGACAAAGTGGTCAGGGCTCGTTCCCAGGCACATTTCAGGTTCATCCTTCGTAAGTCAAGGCTACGGATTTTTTTGAAACGACCAGAATTTTTAAAAGACAAAAGGGAATAAATATGAATAAAAACCTTTGCAGCTCTAGTTTAAGTGCCTTGCCCTGCTGGTGACCTGGCCACTAACGCGGCAAACAATTTATTCATTTATATTCTTACGTCTGCCGTCGTATGCGTTACATGACTAGACAGAAGACAATGCAAGAGTTCAACAATTGGTGGTGGCTATCGACCTCAAAAAGGACAGGAACAAACTTTGGGTAAAAGCTTGGCTGCAATAAAGGCTGAGTTAGCTTGCTTTCCACTACACGACAGAAACAACTATGCAAAATCACAATGTCAAGATGTATTTGTAGGCATTGCAAACATCCATTAAAATTTGTATTTTTTTAAAATTGGCTTTAATGTGTAAATAAGCACAAAAAAATATTGTTTCCTCTAAACAAACGAAAATTTTCCCAGAATTGTAGGAAATGCATTACACTGAACTTTGTAAATCAATTCATGAAAACCTACAAATTTTTGTTCTGATATGTTTTTATTTTTGTTTGAAGTGGTTACATAGCTTCGTGAAATGGCCACTGTCACACCCGAATGGTATCTCACACTAAACATACGTTCGTGGGGAAGCATTAAGCACCACGCAAGGGCCCCAAACATCATTTTTCATTTAGTGTAGTTATAATAATATTAATAATAACAATAATAACAAAAAAAAAAATAATAGGTTTTC
>JAHWFP010090240.1:12650-38972 GCA_023313725.1 Lithobius niger
CATTTTATTGCTCTAAAACGAGCAAAACGGCAAGAAAGTGTTCAATGGGAACCACCAATAATGTTCCGTAAATTAGCGTTATATATGTTACACAGCAAAAGCACATAATTAAATACAATGTAAAAAAGAATCTATAAAAGGATACATCGTCAAATAGATAAAACCTGTTTTGCTAATTACAAAACATCAACAGGTGGCTAATGTAGGATGGCTTTTAAAATCATTTAGATGGGAAAGGAGAAGGCTTGGAAACTTCCAGGACAATTATCGGGAAGGGTAAGGGGGCCTTTAAGCACCACCCGTTCAACAATTTCTTAAAAAAATTAGGTGATGAGGCCGAGACAATGCTTTCACTCAAGGATTTCACACTGTGGCGACTCTTACAGTGAAGAAGGACTTCATACAGTTAACATTGAATCCGGGGACTGCAACCTTGAATCGGTTGCTCCTTGTTCTCATGTAAGTACTAATTTCGAAAGGTAGCTCAAGCGTCAGCAAGCAACGTATAATTTTGAAAGTTAAAATTAAATCTTCCTTGAGTCTGGGCATTTCAAGTATGTCTAATTTTAAGAATTTCAACATTCGCTATATGACTTCTTACTCAAACCGAGACGAAATTTTGTGTATTGCCTCTGGACCGATACAATATCGTCGATATATTTTAAAAGGCTCGGTGACCAGGTTTGGCCAGCATACTCAAGTTGTACAAATGTAGTCCCATTTTCTCCTTAGCTGAATTTTTGGCTATTAATCTTTGATGGCTACAAGTTTCATATTTCTTCCGTGTTATGATATGCATGCCTGGCAAACTAACAGTCACGGGATGACTTTGATAGCATTTGAGACGGTCACCCATAGCTTGTTTTACCAATGGATTCTGCTCATCACCCTTATTTCATGACTTAATAGTTTAGTAATACTCGAGCTATCAACCCTGGCATGTATTTTTCCACATCAGATAACCATTGAACAATTTTAGTACGTTTCATGTGTACGTTTGTCATTCGTTAGATTCGGCCCCTTAGTCCCCTTTCCTTGGAATCGTGACTCGAGGCTGTGCTTCCCCAAGTTCTTCTTTATCCACGGGAATGGATGAACGTTACGTTGATTCCTCTTTGCGTATGGCATATGTAGGTGTTATGTAACAATATAATAAATGAACTCGGGCAGAATAAATGTTGGTAGTGTACGTTCAAAATTATGGATAAAGAATATTCACAATATTTATAGCATCATGAATATTGTTACGAAATCTTGAAATTTCAACGCAAAGTGTTGTAAAGACAAAAAATATGCGCCCTCATTAGAAGAACAACAAAAACCTTTATAAAATAATAATCCTAACCTATAGAAGTAAAACTGACGAAAGATAAAAAACAACAACTTGATTCTTCCCATTGCCCTCTTACCAGCTGCAGGTTCGGGGATAAGAATCAAACAGTTTTAAAACTTTCGTCATTTCGGTCTGTAACTCACGACTGCCTTTGCATTTGAATTGTTTTTATTGGTCTTCTGATGAAGAGGAATAACTTCACAACGTTTTCATCGAAGGGTTTCGAACAACCTACACGTGAGAATGAAAGGTTTCAACTTTAGCCATACTTTTGAATTGAGCTAACTATAATTGCGATATTTAGTTTATGACTTATGTTCTTCATGATTTGATCATGTGTTCACTGTAATTGAGCCAACTTATAATTAAGATATTTTGTATCAGAACTCCGTATTTAGAGGCATAAATTGATCATGTGTCCAATTGGCGTCTCCTTATGATAGTACACAGATAATGTGTATGCAACACATTCTGTCTGTTCCAATTGCGTTTTGCCTTACCATCCATGCCTCTAGCAATAAATGTGGTCATACTGAAACCACTGTTTTACTTTAAAGTATGATGCACCCCTAACTGAATCTATCACCAAGAAAGATTATAAACAGGAAAAGTATTTTAAAAGGTCACTGCGTTTTTAACCCAGATACGAATAAATAGTCTCAAAGGTTAATAATGCAAGTTGGGTGGGATGTGTCTGGTCACGCGAGACCAACCCATTAATATCGATCATGACAATAGATCACTAGCTCACACCAGCAAATCAAAAAAAATCACGTATAGAGGTATAAATTTAGATTTTATTTTGCAGTGCACTGATAACCATCACTTTTTAAGTATAGGTTGTGTTTTAAGTAACCTTTCCGAGGAGTGACATGCGGGCATCGACATTGTTGTTTCTCTCCGAGGAAAGTGGCTGATAACCTATTTATCACGTAATTTCACGACTTCAGTCCGACAACAATAGTACAGAACGCACACAACAAAGAATGAATCGTGCTGACGTTCTTTTGGCTCGACAATGCGACAAAGATGCCATTGTTGACAGCATTTTTATTCCTTCCTTAGTAAAAGGTTCTTTGCTCGTGTTTATTGCTTGTAACTCGATTCCGAAGTGCCCCATCACCGTTCATACCGCGGAAACTCAACGTCGAACAGTCCCTTCAGACAACTTCTCTTTAAAAATTTTGTAGGAAAAGTTTTTGAAGGGGCTATAAGGTGTTGAATTTCCGTGGTATGAACGGTGATAATCGAGTAACAATACAGAAATAAAAGCAGAGAACCTTTTGTTGGCTAAGTAAGTGTTCTTTCATTGTGCGAGCATGGGTACTTTCGTAGTCTGGAACAGGTATGCGATAAGACAATAAACGTCAAATGGGCTGTATTAGTGAATAATACACGTACCGTATACTCAATGTGTAAAAATTTGGCTTAGTTTCAATACAAGTTGAAAAGCTCCATATAGTACATGCTGTTAGCGACAAAAAGTACCAACACATTTCAGTTCCGGCAACATGCTGCATATTGCACATGGAAGCTGTACACACATTGTAGTTTTCAAATCTACCGGGAGAAACTCCCAGAAGGGACGACGTAATCCGTGATGACGTTATCGAAATGGCCTCCATGCCATGTACTAAATCTCTACTATCTCTGGAACTATTCAATCAATCCTAACGTGCGATCTATTGTTGGAAAGGTAATTTAATTTGCTAAAAGAAATTCCTGAACAATGTACGCTATAAATATATTAGTTTTGGTTTAATCTGAAGAAAAACATAATATGACTGCTGTGTAATATGTTAATTTTCAATTATCTGCGGAACTAATCGATCAATCTTTTCGTGCGATCTATCGTTAGAAAGGTAATTTAATTTGCTAAAAGAAATACCTAACAATGTATGCCGTAAATCTATTAGTTTCTCCGTAATTAGAAGAAAACAAATTATGACGTCCTCAAAATTGTTACCATGCGATACACTAAATCTCGTGTATCTCTGGAACTAATAAATTAATCTTATGGTGTAATCTATCGTTGGAAAGATAATTTAATTTGTTAAAAGAATTGCCAGAGCATTGTTTGCCGCATATATATTAGCTTTTGTTTAATATATAGCAAAATGTATTATAACGTCATAAAAATGACCGCCATGCGATATACGAATCCGTGGTATCTCCAGAACGAATACATCAATCACTCTTATCCTGCGACGTATTGTTCTGCTAAAAGAATTGCAAGGACTATGTATGCAATTCCTAATTTGAAGAAAAACAAAATATGCACGTAATTATTGCCACTTTCAGTTCTGCGTTTTGTTTCTGGTGCTGCATGCAATTGATAATATAGATCATAACACAGCCTTCAGTACATTGGCGAACTCATTCCATGGAACAGGTATGTCTCATCTTTCACCCAACAGAAGGTATGTCTGTCACAACCAGTCTCAACTTAGGACAATCAAAGAATAAATCAGAATAGGCTTGCCCGATTCCTCCACAAGTCTTCCTTATACGACTAAATGTTCATGTGGTGCACCGTTACCAATGGTCGAAGAAAAAAACCATTGATACACCATTGATCCATTGTGGAAATGATGGACTGGTCAGAATCCGCCAGAAGCAAGGCTGACCACGAAGGTACAGTGTTATCCTGGGTAGCCTTCCATTTCCGTCAAAACATCCATGAAGGTTTGAAATGTAAACGCAGATCAATTCTGCTCCCAATATATGATGTGAATTCCTCATCCATGGTTCGCCATGCCAAGAACATTATAATAAGTATTCTTCAGAAGATCAGTCAATCACGACACCAGTTTAGGGCCGATCAACCATCACAAAACTGCAGAGAGAAATGGCTGTAATTTCAATGATTGGTTGTGAGTTTGCAGGTAGTAGCTAAAATGAAAACTTTGTTCAAGCCTTTGTTGCAACACCAGGAAACGCAGACAGCATTCTGAAGTCATCGGCGGATCGCACGTAAAACAAAGTAGGTACGCACACAAGGTTAGCATCACAGGCAATCATAATCTTCAGAATGAGGTTATCAGAATCAGGGTGATAACTTGAGAGTTCAGGTAGTCGTTTAAGGGGAGGCAACAAAACTGAATTGATATTCTGGGATGGATGACAACTGCTTAGGTAACGTAGCCTCTATAGACTAGCAAGTGTATTAAGAGAGGTACGAGCTGTTATATTAAAGAATTAATTTCCTGTACACTACCGGTGCCTGTGAAGGCCACTGCTCAAGTGACACACTGTGAACAATACGACATTCCTTTAATAATTTACCGTATCCAAAAGAACCACATAGCAGCAATAATTACATTATCTTTTTCTTCACATTAACCAAAAATTAAATTATTTACGGGATACATTGTTCAGGCATTTCCTTTAGAATATTAAATTATCTTTCCAACGATAGGCCGCAAGAAAAGATTGATCAATTAGTTCCGGAGATACACGATATTTAGTATATTGTATGGTCGCCATTTTGAGGACGACATAATGTGCTTTCCGTCAAATTACATAGAAACTAGTAGATTTACAGAGTACATTGTTCCGGCATTTCTTTTAGCAAATTAAATTACCTTTCCAACGATAGTCCGCACGAAAAAATTGATCATTAGTTCAGGAGATAATTGGGAATTAGTATATCGCTCAGCAGTCGTATTATGTTTTTCTTCAGATTAAACCAAAACTAACAGATTTATGCCATATATTGATCTGGCATTTCTTTTAGCAAATAAATTATCTTTCCAACAATAGGTCGCACGATAGGATTGATCAATTAGCTTCGGAGATAGTAGAGATTTAGTACATCGTGTGTGGCCATTTTGATGACGTCATCACGCCTATACGTGTCACTTCCGGAAGTGTCTCCCGGCGGATTTGCAAACTACAACAGCAGCTTCCATGTATAATATGTAGCTTGTTGCCGAAACTGAAATGTTTTTGCACTAACAGCATGGACTAATATTTAATAACTAAATTAAAAATAATGAAAACTATAACAGACGTATGTGTCAGAATGGCTAGAATTAGGCTTTGTCAGATTTGTAAGATTTTTGCGGAGTGGCGGGGGGGGGGGTGGAGAGGAACGACGTAGGAGATGACAACGGAGTCGGGTAGGGTGAGAGCTGTCCTCCAACAAAAGTTTGCAGTGTTCAGACTGACGATTAAAACAGCATCTGTTCTAAATTTTACGCAAGGCTGTGACGTTGTTTGTAATTTTAAATCGTAAACAACCTTTACAGTTCAGTGTCATGTTTTCGTGCTACGAGAAAAATTAAGTAAATATAACGAAGCATTTTTTCTTGCGTAAGCAAAACTAGCTCGTTACGGTGCTGTTCTTAATTTTAATCGAGACTGTGACGTCCTTTTTAACATCTGGAGTAAGCATGGCGTTCTTTATTCATAAGCAGGCGTGGTATCTAGGCGTGATATCCAAAAGAAGACGTGATAACCGATATTACTACTACTTTTTCATCTCAGTCCTAAACCATTGTTGCAATGCCGTCTTGTTCTATTGTTAAAGGAGGACTGAAATCGTGAAATTGGATGATAAAATCGATAATCACATAATTTTACGATCTCGCTCTTCCTTTAACAATCGAACACAACGACATTACAAAAAAATGGTTTAGAACTGAGATGAAAAAGGAGTAGTGATATCGGATATCACGCCTGAATATCACGCCTGTTTATGAATTAAAGAACACCAGTTTGCTCCAGATGCTAAAAAGGACGTTACAGCCTCAATTAAAATTAAGAACAACACCGTAAAGAGCTAGTTTTGCTTAAGCGAGAAAAAAATGCTTTCGTTTTATTTATTTAATTTTTCTTGTAGCACGAAAACATTATGATACTGAACTGTAAAGGTTAGTTACGATTTATAATTATAAACGACGTCACAGCCTTGCTTAAAATTCAGAACAGATTCTGTTTTCCTCGTTAGTCTAAATAGTGCACACTTTTGTTGGTGGGTAGCTCTCACCCTACCCGACTCTCCTTGACACACTACGCCCTTCCTCTTCCACCCCTCGCCACTCCGCAAAAATCTTGACAAAGCCTAATGTTAGATATTCTGTCACAAACGTCTGTCATGGTTTTTATTATTTTTAATTTATTTATGAAATGTGGAGCTTTTCAACTTGAATTAAACCTAAGCCAAAATTATTACACATTGAGTATACATTTATTCATCTCTAATCCAGCCCATTTGGCTCTCCGTCTATAATTACACATTTATTGTCTTACCGCATAACTGTTCCAGTTTCCGAAAGCACTCATCCTCGCACAAGGAATGAACACGTACTTGCCAACAAAAGTTCTCTGCTTTTATTTCTGTATTGTTACTCGATTTCGAAGTGCCCATTACCTTTCATACCGCGGAAACTAAACGCCGAATATCACCTTCAAACAACTTCTAAAAAAAAATTAATAGAAGTTGTCTGAAGGGACTGTTCGTCGTTGAGTTTCCTCGGTATAAACGGTGATGGGGCACTTCGAAATTGAGTTACAATCAATAACCACGAGCATTGAGCCTTTCACTAAGGAAGGAATAACAAGGCTGCCAACAATGGCATGTTGTAGCATTGTCGACCTTTCTGACCAAAAGAACGTCAGCTCGTTTCATACTTTGTTGTGTGCGTGCTGTGCTATTGTTGTCGGACTGAGATCGTGAAATTGGATGATAAATAGGTTATCAGCCACTTTCCTCAGAGAGATACAACAATGGCTCGGAGCCATGGGCCTCGCCATTGTTTTATCTCACTCCTCGGAAAAGTGGCTGATAACCTATACGTATCTTTACATACAGGCATGTATTCAACTACCATGCTCGTGATAAACTTTGTAAGTGCAAAACGCTACCATGCATGGCTCGTATATTATCTCACACTTCCTTTGTTATGGGTTATGAAAAATGGTGCATACATTATTTTGAAATCCCAACCCCCTCTTTAGAAGCATGACTTCAAACTTATAGTGTTTTGCCTTAATCACCCTAAAATCTGTAAATTTCACTAATCGGTGTTCAATTTGTCTATTTTGTAGCAATGTTTAAACTGGTAAAGATAACCAACCGTTCGTTTTGCGGAAATGGACGCCCTTTTTGCCTATTTATGTGGCTACACAATGAGTCGAATTACGATCTACTATTCCCCCGAAGAATGCCGTACCAAATCAAAAGTATATGAAAGAGAACTGGACCAAGAAATTCACATTGCATCCATTGCCTTCATGATAGCGGCTATTTTGTCATGTTATGGACTCGTGCAACACCATTATCGGCGTGATGAGACTACGTCATTTTTGGTGCTCTGGGCTGTTAACTCTGTCCTTCCAGCATTGGGAACATTCAAGGCTGTAGTTGGACAAGGCGTTTTCAAAGCAAGTAAGGGAACAAATATTGATTTTTTCTTTAAATTTTGCAGCAATGAATGAGTTTATCACTATGCATAATGTTACCCATGCATGTCCAAACCAATTGGCATATATTACTCGCCACTGAATATATGCCGAGTTTTTTTTAGGAACGTATGGGTAGTTTAGCCAGACATGAGTCGTGCTAAAGGAATTTGTATTCTGTCAAAGAAGAAAATGTATTCTCACAAAATATCCAAAATCAAGTTGTGCCCTTTTTTCTGACTACTGTGACGCACATTATGGCTTTCATGCTATTATGAACAATAGGAAAACTGCGTCAGAAAGGAAACGTTTCTGACCCATGTTATTGCTAAATATTATTTTATAATTTATTTTGGATTATTTATTTTTATTTTATTTTGTTCCATATTATTTATGAGGCATTTAGTTAGTGCATTTAGTTAGTTCATCATAAAATTTAGATGTTTTTATTTCATTAACATGCAAGTTATTTACACGCCAGAATTGTTAAAAACAGAATTGTTTTTAAAGTCAGACTTGTAAAGTCAGAAATGTTGAATGCGTGGGCTAATCCGCTGTCCTATGTTCTACATTAGTTGTACGACTGTCACTCTATCTACTTCAACTTTTTTTTCTGTTTCCCTGCTTTATTCAGTTAAACTACCTATTCATATGCGGATTATTGGATCTATATAGTCTACGACCAAATCTGTTAGGTTTCCTTTAAAATCTTACAAATTGTAGAAAATTACTCCTACACGAAAATTACTCCTACTCCTGCAAGAAATCTTTGGTAACTTAACGGGAAAAAACCCACCAAAGAATGCTTAGGTTAAAAAGCTATTGAAGTTATTGCTGTTATTGGCTTTAAGCCTAATAAACGAATGAAAGTTGTGCCGGTTTGAAATGGTTGAAAGCAGCGATTGTACACTAGGTGTCAAGCCGTGTGGTCCGCCCACCAAGTTCAATAATTGTCACACTTCATTGTAACTTCATTGTAAGAAAGTCATTATTTAACTCCTGCATTGTTGTTGCATGGCCACTAGCTTTGGTACTTTATCTGAAACCAGAGTTAAGCGTATTTCACGATGATGAGGATAAATACCTATGCGGAGAAACAGCTTAAAATTGTTGAAAATGGGAAGTCTTTGTGCCCTGATAAGCAATAGTTGTATTTCAATCAAGTGCACAAACTGTATCAAAGTGATAAAAGTACGTGAAGATCGTTGATTTCAGCTGACTACTGACTACTACATACTGACTACTGACTAATTCCGCTAATATAAAATAATTTATGCGACAGAAACGAATGAAATTTTGTATTCAGCACTCTTTTAACTCCAATACTTGCCTTTTAAGGTTTGACGTTTGGAGAGGCTTTAACTAAAAAAAAAATTGCAATAATTTGTAAGGCTATTTTTCTGTATGTTGGGAAAACGCCACCGGTGATCAAAATAAGCATTACTCGTTATTAGTGTTAACGAGTAACAATGCAAACGGACTGCCAGAAATAATCGACAAAACAACATTGACGATAAAATGCACGCACATGCATGCATGGCTTCGGGCTACTAAGCTCTTAATAAATCCGCAGTCCGGACTACTTATTGTTGATGGTTGAATGGAATCAGCAAACGCTTTAATTTATATGATTGAAGTCCTTACTCCAGCAAAACTAAAAAAAAAAAATATTTTCAATATTTTTCAAAATTTCAATATTTTTCGACCAAATTTGGCCAGATAGTACGTAGATAAATGGGCAATGGCAAAAATAAGACGCCATTCAAAAAAAAAAAAACTATAAAAAAAGTAATATCTAAAACAAAACCCACAAGGGTGAAAGAACCTGCCAAGTTTCAGCTAATCAAAGTAGTGATATCAGAGCCAAAAAGGCTGCCACCAAGTTACTACATTAGTTGCCAAGCTAATCCCACCGACTATCATGTTCAGACCTATACCAATGGTCAGTTTTTTTTATTTAACCTTTGATCTAATATTTGGTGGGATTAGCTTGGCAACTAATGTAACTCGGTAGCAGCCTTTTTGGTATCACTACTTTGATTGGCTGAAACTTGGCGGGTTCTTTCACCCTTGTGGGTTTTGTTTTTCATATATTATTATGAAGCTTCATTGTTTGTTTTTTCATCTGCCCTTGTACAAAATTGATTCTGAAGGTGACCGTAGGTAACCTCAGCTTAAGCTCAGATCCTCACTAAAAGAGGATTAATATCCTAAATCATTTTTCCGGTTGTGTTTTTCCCCATAAGGACTTATTCGGGTAATAAACCTACATTTCGAAGCACAGCTTGGGTTTGAGTAGCAAACAAAGGCTAGAGATAAAAGCCTACTTCACTGAACCATTCAGATTGCTAGATCTAGCTGTACTGTCAAAAAAATCTAATAATTAGGTTCAGAAATGCAGCAATAATACCCTTTTTATTCCGAGCCTACGTATTACTAACCTCGTACACTACGTGAATTGTGCATACTTTAGGTTTGTTTGTGTTACTACGTGGCCTTGGACGCTTAGGTGAGGTAGGCTGGAAAAGCATTCCTACAACCTGGTTTTGTTTAATGTATTTAGGAATAGCATCCCGTTCGCCCTCATTAGCTGAACATCTTTCAAGTTTATATTCTTAGAACGAAACCTCTTTGTATCTGCACGGATGCAAGAACGAGCCACTGCTAGTATTTGAGCTAGTGTATATTCAACAAAACCCATACCAGATATCACTTAAACTGAGTGTGATAATAATACGTGCAAAAGGCGCGAATATAACTACCATTCTCACCGCTGTTCTTGTTGCTGTTGACGTTATGTCTTCGCTTTCTACCTTTTACAGCTACCTTGGGAAAGTATACCAACACAGTCTTGTGCATTCATTTGTTTTTCGTTTATCCTATAATGTCAAACATGCTGCTAAAACGTCGAAGTCCCGTATTCCGTATTTTGACTTGTTACTTGACTTGAACTTGAGAACGTGTTTAAGTACGTGATGGTATTCTGTAACCTTGCCTAACTCGAGCACTTACTCCAATCTTCAGTAACTTAAAGCCTTACTTGATAATGGTATTCTGAAGGAAAACTCGGACTTCAACTAGGGCTCAAAGTCAAGTTTCAAGCACGCAATCTCAAGAAAGGTACGAGGTATGCTCAAGTCTCCCCTTAAGCAAGAAGCGGCTTCGTTGCTAAACCGTTGTGCATTTTGGCATCCCTACACATGGCGGCGCCATTGCGGGGACGATTACGAGGCTTTCCGTACGATGGGCATTTCGTCACGTGATAGAAAACAATTGCTACTTTTTCTTTTGGTTGGAGTGCAGAGAGCAAAGTAGTATGCAATTGTACGCGTTAAGGTATATACTGACGGCAAACTCATAGTGAATAAATTCTTATTTGCTACACGTTTTTACAATAACCAGTTTACCTTTTATTATTAAATTTTATTTCCATCGTAAGCAATAGTATACATAAACACTACGAAGCCATTTCTATAAAATGAATTTTAGCTAAAGAGTAAAGGACCACTGGTAATGCATGCATGAAAAGGAAATCTGTATTAACATAACATCTCAAGAATTAAAAGTAAATTCAAAATATATAAATGATAGACAGATTTTAAAGTTGTCATCACCCAACATCTAACTTTCGTTTTTAGTTACGTAGGTCCTTTTTCAATGGTCCACAATTCTTTAGTTGGAATGTTTTAAAGACTTCTAATAAACTGCTTAACATTCTAAGGTTGCGTCCTTAACTGTGTGTACCAACATTGGCTAAATGTAAACTGTAATTGTGTTATATTGCTTGCTGCACCACGCGTATAAGCACGCGTAGGAAGCGGATTTTAGCGTTTGCATAGTCTCGTAATTCGTCAGCAGAGGGCGGTAACACTTTCACTTTCGGTATCGCTGTTCCATTCTTGCTCTTTCGGGTGTTATTTTCATAAAACCAATAGCGTTAACACCAACGCGTCCACAATGGTTTACTGTTATTGATTCCCAACTTGTAAGCGTGTTTACATGGAGTTAACACCGTATTTTGTTGAGAATATGCATGCTGTATGTTTTCCTACGGAAGCTTATAGGAAGTTACTGAGTAACTTAGTAATGGTATTCTGTAACTTGTGATCGGCTGAGCTTGACTCGAGAAATCTTGCTCATGTCAAGTACTAGTCTTCTTTGGGCATATGGAATCCATGCATCAATCCGTGCTCAATGGAGTCGTACTTGGGAGCAAGTACTGAGTCAGCGTTAGGAATATGAGCCTATTTTTTTTGTTTACAATCAAGATCGCAACAGCTAGGCAGCCATGTAAAATACATTACCTGTCGCGAGATCCCACTGTCTGCTGTGCAGAAATTCCGTTTTGTTCCAACAAAGTCGTTTTTCGAGTTGCGTTTTGAACGGTAACTCCTCAGGTAGACCTTTGTCATCAGGGTACGCCCAATCGCCCAACAATGGACAGCTGCTTTAAACACGTAGTAAACACGAATATCAGTTTCCAGAATAAAAGAAAGCTTCTGTGTACGGTTTAAGAGTTCCGTAACCTTATGTGGCAGACAGGTAAACGCAAAAGGTTGATAATTCAGGTCTGTACTACGGTGTAAGCATCTCATATGCCTGTAGACGT
The DNA here is from genome assembly GCA_023313725.1 of Lithobius niger. Classification (NCBI taxonomy): domain Eukaryota; kingdom Metazoa; phylum Arthropoda; class Chilopoda; order Lithobiomorpha; family Lithobiidae; genus Lithobius; species Lithobius niger. The sequence goes on from JAHWFP010090240.1 coordinate 24,998, forward strand.
TATATCCTCATAATTACGCAAGAACAGCATTCGGCATCGAGAAGTGCCACATTTTTAATGAAAGAACAACGACGATAATCTATTAAGATATACACTTAAAACAAACCAAAAAACCTGCCATTTAAATTTCTTTTGTATCAATCAATATTCATGACTCTAAAATAAAATTTGATTTGATGAAAGCATACCGTAGAAACTAAAACAGTTCGTACTATACAATGTCCGTGCTTCTCACGTAGCCAAACCTTCCAAGCAAGATGAAGAATAATCCTGAAGCAAAGACGTTTTTAGAAATTCTGCTTGCTGAAGTGCCATGTTTGAGTCTTAGAATTTTATTCTGTGTCTTATTTTTTTTATAGATTTTTCTCCTTACTCACTTGCCCTTCAAAATGAAAAAAAAATTCACGAACTGCTCCCCAGGCCTAGAAAAATCCACAACCCCTGTTTTCTAGGCTCTCCACCCGCCCAGGAAAGAATCATTATTGGTCCCTAAATTTAACTGGATAACCTTTCATTAAAAATTATTTTTTTGTTTGACAAATTAATTAATTAGAGAGTCAGACTAGGCTATTAGTCGAATGGGAGAGATCAATTCGTGAACTAACCTAGCTGACGTTTGGAAAAGCGTGATTCGTTAAACTGCACAGTCCATCAAGCAATAAATCGCTGCCTCTACATCAACATTAATTTTATCACCATCATTACACTGCACTGGTCATGGCTACTGAAATTAATTAGTTCTGTGATAAATATGCAACACTAACACTGATCCAATATGCATTTTTAGTTTGCTACTATACTTTATTCTTTAGTGCAACATAATTCCTTTTTCTTTCTTTCTAGGCATAAATGGGATGTTCATCCTTTTCAACAACAGTGTGGCGCACATCCCAATAGATCGCGGATGCATAATTGGAGCCATGGCTGGAAGCATAGCTACTACTTTAAGCTGCCAATCAGGAACTTTATTCGCCACCATTTGGGGAATAGTTTTCGGCCTTTTCTTCGCAGCTTTATGGACTGCCGTACTCTGGAGTTTCACCATGCTTTTAATTTGTTTTGCTGCAGATTTCACTAGCACATTCTATCCACAATATAATGTGCGCTGGTTAATTTAAATGCGTAGCACTGTTAGAATTTGTGATAGTGATATCTGTCGTATGTTGCTTAAATTATCCGTACACGTGACGAATTACACAAAAGTAAAAAATGTGGTATGGAAAATGTTTTAAATAGTAATTTCCACTGTTTGTCAGTCAAACAATACATCTTATAGGAAGGAGACCCTTGCTTGTTATTGAAAATTGAAAAAATCTAGTCAAGCACTTAAATAACTTGTAGCGACCGACAAAACTGGCTCGTAAAACTATAATTTCTTATACATAACCTAAAAAGAATTATTAAAATTAATTTCATATTAACTTGATAAGCCTGACTTGCAACATATTTAAAGAAAAAACACGAGTATTTTAATACAAGTTCAACACCAATAAACCTTTCCTTATTGTTTTATATAATTATAACGTAACGTGCTTACATTTTCATGCCTCCGAGATATTGACATGTACCTTTAGGGTAACATTAAACTTAGTCTGCCCACACACATACTAGCAAAATTAAAACTGGTGTTGGGGGTCATCAGCAAGTCACAACATAACAGTGTCCGGTAAGGTATGACCAGTACTCTGCTTATTGTGTCCATCTGATCGTTGGTAGTGGTGTTACAGTATCCAGTTCGTCAGAAGCAGTGAGAGAGTTTACTGTGTTCATAGGTTGTAGCGCAACTCTGTCGCTTGGAAGACACAGTGTCCGGTTATGCAGACGCAGTGTCAACATATACGGTGTCCACTGGATATGTAACTTGTCCGTTTAGCAGAAGCAGTGACTTATTATTTAGTGTTTTCACAATTTGAAGTGCAACTTCGTGGTGTAGGGATTTGGTTAGATGGGTTGGTGATGACAAATGGCCCCCAAGGTGGAGGACCCCAGCGAAAGCGACCGGCTAATGCAAATATGAAATAAAATTGAAAATTCAGAATATCTATGGGCTGGAATTTCAGTTTTTATCAACAAAAAACAAACAATGCTAGGCTGACAATAATGAGTTTTAAGTCCAACTTTCTCGTATCAAAATGCTAAGATCTAATTCGCCATTTTCACTGATAATATTTAAATGTTTTAAATTGTTAAAAGTTTTTAATTATACGAAAATTGTAAGCAAAAAACAACCTGAAAATGTATCAAGTTTTGAAAAATGAAAAGTAGACAAGACCAAATTTTGAACCAAAGTACACTGCATTTTAGTTTTTTACAAAATTATAATTTTCTTTGATGTATGTGTACTTATTTCAAGTTAGAATCAGATGTTTCTTTTTAATCATGTAAAGATGGGGTCCAGCACTTATTTTCTAGAGGGCACCGCGGCCAGACTTAAGCCAACGGTGCAGTTGTGGTTAGTTTAGCAGAAGCGTTCTCTCAACGTACAGGTTGTCCGAAAATGAGTTGACTGAAAAGAAAATGTAATTAAAAAAATCGTTGGGCATAGATAAAAAAAAGTTTTTGTCTAGTAATGTCGTATTTAAGGTCACATTAACAGAGGACGCTTCAGTCATCTAGAATCTAAAATGACATCCCCAAACAAACAACGTTGTGTTGTTGGCCGTATCAAAGTAACCCGCAACTGTTCAATGCTTGCTCGAACAATTCGTTATCCCACAACTAGAAAACAGGCAATCAAAATTTATTTATAACAAGATGGTGCCCTGCCACACTGTCGACTACAGGTTCGAAAGACACTCTATGGAGCATTTCCTGATCGTTGGATTGGAAGGGAAAGAACTATTCCGGATGGACAGAGACCCTCTTGTTGAAAAATAACTGTTGGGTCATGTTTTCTAGTTGCGGATCACGTATTGTTCGAGCAAATCTTGAACTGTCGTTGAACGGTTAAGGACGATTTGGACCGGTCGACCACGCAACACACATTATTATTGCTATGGGGGACGCCATTTTAGATTATACCACGACTAAAGCACTATCTGTTAATTCGATCGTACGACACTTTTTGTTTTGGTGGATTTTCTTGAGCTGTAATTCTGACAGCTTCCTTGTCGTCTTGAATCAAATTATTGCGTATACAGGGAGTAATTTTTATTTATTTATTTATTTACTTACTTGAGTTCATTATTCCTTAACGCCATGCACTTACCATAAATAGGAGTGCTTAAGAACTAAACTAAATGGAACACGCAAACTTAGCACAAATTAGCACATTGTAAATACACAGCAAAGAACTCGGCAGACAAGGACGCTGGAGACCAAGTATGTTCTCCGGAGACCAAGAATTAAACATACCGGCCCATAGACACACAAAACCGTACTACCTAATGTAAGCGGCTATGGGTCGCCTGCGTTTGGGGAGCACACACAACATGGTAATTTTTCTTCATAAAAGCGTACTCCACCCAAACAAAACCCAACGCGGGCAATGAAAAGAAAGTGTTCCACCGTTTCCGGTTCCCCACACTCGTACAGTGAGGAGCCAGCCAACTTTGAACATGTGATCATAAAGCCTAGTGGGCAGTCCAAAAATGAGTCATGCCTAGGTAACTCTGCACAGATACCCGGCGACTTTACAACTTTAAACTTGACAACCAGTTTACTAAACGCCACAACTGAGTCCTAATTCATTTCCCTAATAGCAGCCAAATCACTTTGCCAACACTGGGATGGGTTCAGTCTTATGCCAAGATATCTGATGATGCAAGATGAATGAATAACAGTAAACTCAACCCTCAAAGATGGAGCAATCGCCGCCCCCTCCCCTAGAGATGACTAACATTTCAGTATGGCTGGTGGGAACAGTCCCTCTCAGAGCAGGCAGCTGAGATACCCTCTCGATAGCATCTTCCTACGTCGCTGTTAGGGCCGGGAGGGCACCAACAACCCACACTGTTGTTAGCAGAAGCCACAACGTTAACCAAAGCTATGAGCTCCACAAGGACAGCGTTGGTAGTGACGCAAATAGAGTTGCGCTAAGGCAACTCAATGACGGATGCCTCTGTCCGTACTCCGAATGCAAGACCAGAATCCACTCAACCTTACGGCGAACTGACATTTTCCGAGGACGGCAATAACGGCTTGACACAGAGACTCACCTACACTCAGCTCCTTCAGGGTATTCCCTACCCAAACACCATCCACCATATCGTCTCTGGGACTGCAAGTCCACGTAACTGCATTTTTCGCGCTTTTTGTTTTATGGTATCAAAGGATGGCAGTAGCTGTCCTCCGTGTACATACCTGCAAAACCTTGAATCAGTCAACCAATCAAAAGACCCCCTTATTTGTCAAATATTAAAACCTCATACAATGTTTGCCCAATAATTTGGTAAGCAAAACCTCGTAACTGCAAGGTCTTCCTCCAGTGCATACGGTGACTATTCTGTGAATAATTCTCTTTGTAGCTCAAGAAAATTCAATTTAAAACCTTTGAATTACTCTTAAGTGTTTAAAGCATGCATCCCTCTAGAGTTTATTCCCAAAAGCATTTAATTTTGTATGAAATAGAGCACTTAAACACCTTTTTTCAGTTACGAGGTTTTACATGCCCACTTATAGCTATATTTTTTTTCGTGCCAAACCTCGTAAGTAAAAAAAACTTTTTTGTTTTCCTGTAAAATTAGTAAAATGTCACTTACGTGGTCTTGTAGTCCCAGCAATAATATGACAGGCAGCCTTGATATCAAGGAACACTGCAACTGCAACAGTCCCATGCAACCAGGCGATTCCTGATTCCAGACTCCAGATACAGGCTCGAATACTGGGCACCTATAGCCTTCCGAAAACCCAAACTTGGATTCAAACAGTTTGCCGGAGTCCTCACTAAACCTACTAAAATGGCAACATTGACTCCTGTCAAACACTACTGGGTACAAGCCTAGAACACAGTTGGCTGGTAGATAACTACTACTGCCTAAGACTGAGGTCAGAATCGAGAAAAGCCAAGATGGTCACAGGGAAGCACCTCCCAGAAGACCCTGGATAAAACCGAGTAACTCTACATATGCTTCAGCACTGAGACCCTACGCTTGGGCGTAGTGGATACGGTTAATGACCGGTGAGCCCAGTACCTGGCACATATCCAGCGCTACTATTACCCCTGACTCCAGTTGAGGGTAGCAACCCCATAGGGGAATCGAAAACTCTGGAGAAATTCAAATAGAATGCCTCTGTCATCAAAGCCCCATCCAGAACCTCACCAGAATCACAATACATCCACGAGATCACAGTCTGTGTATCAAGTGCGCACACCATACACCAGACCCTGCAGGATGGCAACCTTCCCGACAGTTTCTTGCAATGCCTGCGGCCTAAAAGAGCCTTTTCACCAGAAATGGTACAGCGGGCCTCATTGGTTGTGACGATGAAGACAAACCATCGAATATCCAAAGGAACATGGTAAAACCATTGCCATGACCTACGACAATCCCTGACTGTCAAAGTGCATGCATGGGTCTGCCACGAAGGCCAGGTTGCGCAGGTACCAATACGAGCCCTAACAGGTCTTTTGCCAAACCCACCAGACAATCCACGAGCTAAATAACCCTGAGCAGACCAAGGGCCTGGAAAGGCGAGCATTCAGCAGAGAGGGCGTTGCACAACTGTGGACTGGAGAGCAACAGGCAGATGATCTCTACCCTTCAAATCCTGGGAGAGCTCAAAAGAGAACTGCTGTACGATTTTCACAGAGGAAAAGACAGCTCAAGAACCGAATCATGGACGGAATCCCCATACCTTCTGTAAAAGGTTGGGGATGCATCATTAATGACTTCAAGCCAGACATCCTCCAGAAATTCCACAATAGCATGCCCTCGTAAATTGCAGCGACTCCCCAAAGCCAATGCTTGTCATTGAAGTCACCATCCAAATTCAGTGGACATGGGCGAGACTTCACCCACACTGTCCAGTGCGTTTTCGTAATGTGACTCACGACACAAGAACCCTAAATATCCTCATCTACTGCAAAACAAAACCCTAAACACACACAAGTCAATGCCCGGACAGGCTGAGTAAACAAAAAACATTACTGTGATTCATTCCTTACATAGACCATTACATCCGAGATACCAGGGTCCCCGACCTCATAAAAGTTGCTAATTATGGGAACCATGCCTGACTGGAACCTACTTTCAGTAAGCCCAGGATGTCAGTTTTACAATACAAAGCTTCAACTTCAGCAGACTTATTGTTGGCCCCTCTTGTGTTCTAAGAACAAATACAGAAATCTGGGGTTTTTAACCGATACCAAAATACCCAACCACATTAATCTGAGCACCTGGACACTCCTCACTTTGATTAATTTGCTCAGTTTGTGTTTTCTAAACTGAGAACGCCACCACCACTTCAACAACATGTACATTCACTAGCGGCTCTTCTGGAAATGCAGGAGAGACTCCCTGCTCAGCAGCGTGCACTCCTTAGACCACTTCATTCCCTTCAATAACATCACTCTCTCCTACCTCCATGGCCTATTATTCGGATAAAGACGGGGAGCCATCCACCCCAATTGCTTCGTTGCGTTTTTTTCTCTTAGCTCACTTCTGCCATACACTTCCAAAAAATATCACCACCAGCAGCATCACCATCACTCACTGCGTCGCCAACAATAGGTACACTACCACCAAACGGTCTACACCACCAATTGCACCACCACCGTCTATACCCACCACCATCACCAAAACCTACAACATCACCAGAGGCTTCACCAGCAGCAGGACTTCCACCTGGACACTCTGCGCGGGGAGGTTATCCTGTACCTTCATAGTTGATACTCATCACGGGAGACAAAGGCCCGACATACAGCGCAGAATACTCCCGTACAAAACTTACGGACGTGCCCAGAGAATTTACACCTTAAACACCTAGGCAGCCGGTCGGCCACAGACAGCAATTCGGAAACACCACGAACTAATATAGCTTCTGTTATATCGTCAATAGGTACAGTTTCCCTCAATCAGAGCGTCAGAATTTGCGCCCAAGTGAGACTGCTGGAGACCTTTATCACTGTGTCGTTCGTAAGTTATGTTAGTCACAGAACCATAGTTCACCAAATCCTACATGATGTCGTGGCAACTTAATGAGGCAACCAATGCACCCTAATCCAAGCGCTATGGCTGTGAAGATCAAAAACTCTAGCACGGCAACCATTCACCATAAATTCCCCGCACATTTCAGTTTTAAAATTCCCCTCACATTTCAGTTTTAAAATTCCCCGCACATTTCAGTTTTAACTTGGAATCAAAGTCAGCCAAAAAAAAAAACCATTTGGAAAACGTTGTTAACCCTAAGTGCACACAATGCGACTACCCTGCATCAAGTCTGCACTTACTCCAAGAGTGTCTCTGAGGTGGTGCGTAAAAAAAGCCTACCTTCCTGGTCAGCAACAATTATAACATAGCTCGAAATGATCGGGTTCGGCAAACATCCCAATATAGCTTTTAAACCCAGTTTAAGTGGCCCAAATCCCTGTTGTCAAGTTTAAACTGCTCACCTTTCAAACAGTCACTGTACCAGCAAACAAGTGATCCACTTTCCCAGCTTCAGTGGCAGCCCCCACAGGATCCACTTCGCATGACAGTTTAGCATATACCCCATCCAATAAAACCTTTGCGCACATATTCTCGCCACTGTTTCACGTGGTAGGGGAAAGCCTAACTCACCATCTTCGTCTTGATATCTGGGAAAGCCTAAATCACCATCTTTGTCTTGATATCCGACAGAAATCCCATACACATCCCCAACTCAAAGATGCTCACACTCGACGCCTCAAAACGTAATACATCAGACTTGTCCTTCGTGACCAAACCTTTTTTCTTGACAAAAGTTCTTTTTTTTTTCACGCCAGCAAGAGCTTCTGACTGCCCCCGCCATGGTACACCATCAAATCAGTGCGGAAATAACGGCACACGACTAAACAGCGACGTCATAAAGGCGTGACGATAATATAGGGCACGACACATCAGCATAAGACATGTGGAAGTAATGATGTTTTAATTTGCCATGTTGTTTAAGTAACTTCTCACACTGAATCTAACGTTGTAAACAATGGTCGTCAATATCTGGTACCATTGCGAAGTTGAAAAAAGCGACGGACGGACGGACAAAGTCGTTGCAAGTTTTCTCAGCCGGTACGGCTATACAGAAGACGTACAGCTCTTCTGTACAGCCGTATACCGGCTGAGAAGACTATTGCTACGACTTTCTCCGTCCGTCCGTCGCTTTTTTTAACTTCGCAATGGCACCAGATATTGACGACCATTATTTACAACGTTAGAAGACTAAAAGGCAATATTCCTTGTCAAGTTGAGCCTAGGACGATAAACTTAATTTACCGGACTAGCGGATTCATGGCTTAAGGTGCAGCCAGCCTCGATACCAGCCGCTATAATGATTGGCATGGGGTACACCAGGGAACTTGGCTTATACGTAGCTTTGATAGGGTGGTCCCACTCAGTTGAACGCGTCTGAGCTATAGCACAGCTATTTCTCGTGGTAAGGAATACACGAGCGACATTCAGTTAGTGACGTTTTTGCTCCCAAACCAATCCTCGGAGCAGACGACGCTTGGTTTTTCGAAACCAACAAAAACTAGCCAGTAGTTTTTAACGAAATTGGTGAATAATTATGAAATATCTGATAGCTCAATCTTTACTGAACGTTAAATTACACATTATTAAAACAAAACGATAAATTCTTACCAGATAACCTGAGACGAGAGTAGCTGACGTAGTTGCGTTGAAACCAAAACAATGGAATGCGTTTACGATGGTCGCTTGTGAAGGTGCTCTCCTTCTGATAACAAACGTTGCCATTTTCAGTCGCATTGTCAATTGTACTGGTAGGTTATTGCACTTTAAAACAATTTAAGCAATTGCAGCGGTCCGGCTTACGTTTGATGTTGCGTACTCGTTCATTTGTTAGTCCAATTTTGTGTCGATTCATCGGAAATATGAAAAGCCAATGAGATGCAAGAATCAGTAAAATGGCGTGAAAAATGGGAACAGAAACGTCAGATGCGTTTGAAGTATGCAAAGCAGCTCCCAAAATCTCGCACGGTTTCTCACGGTAAAGCGTAATAGTAAGTGGGTCCACCTTATCAAAGCTACGTATAATCCAAGCTCCCTGGGGCACACAATGTTCGAGAAACACTAGTCCGACGAGTAGAGAAAAACACGTATGGCTACAGTTACACTGTGATACTCTTTGCAAATTTATCCTAGCACAGGAAAAAAGTTTGCACTAATTTTCCAATAGCTGTTTGATTTTAGAAATTGATTTTTGCATCATTTTAAAGATATACAGTGTTTTCACATTTATGGTAACCTGCTCAATACATATTTACGTGAATCTCATAATTACGACAGAAATGATAAATTATGAGATGTGTATTCTAGAACGATATACGTAAACCGCAATATGGTAACCCTACAATATATTTATTCATTTATTTTAATTACAAAATTATTATAACCCCTTACAAAGAGCATGATAGCAATTTCAAATTAAACAACAATTTCACGAATCTCATTCAGGCGAGAACAGAGACGAGACAGGGGTGAAAGGGGTACATTAAGAGATTGTTTTAATCTGAAATTGCTGTTATGCTTTTTATAGGGGGTTAAAATAATTTTGTACATAAAATAAATAAATAAATGTATTGTAGGATTGGCCTTTAGCGAATCTCATTAGATCTCATTCAGACGAGAATCGGAAGTTGGTTGGCGCCATGTTGCGTTGTAGACGTCGGCCAAGCGTTGGATGGAAGGCCGATTGCAAAGGTTTGTAATGCATTGTTTCTAGTACAGTTGCCACCCCCTGGTTGAACTAAATGACTAATTTCAGCCAGATATGTCTCGTAAAATATTTTATCCCGATGTAAGAACATTTTATCAGTTCTACTTCCATTCCTCAAAACTGGATAATCAACGTTCTTTACACCGTTTTTCATCCAGATGCAAGTGACGCAACTGAGAATCAGCTAATGGCGTCAGGACAAAAAGACAGCCTATTTTACCAAATTCTAGATACTGATTGACCGCATATTTACTTACCCTCACCATCGTCAAATTTTCATAAACCGTGAATGCATGTCTTTCAGATAAAATACCATAGGTACAGGATTGATCGTTTGATCTAGGATGATATGGTTTGATTGACTGATATATTATGGAACGTTAATCTCAAAAGATGATCAATACCCGAGACCAAACCAAACAAAGGATACAAACCGAAAACAAATTAAAGCAAATTACAACCAAGATTAATGAACAACCATCATGAATCACTGAGCGATAAAACTAATCACTACTTTTTAACCACTAATACACCTTTGACAAACTGGGGATCTGCCTGACTCACAGCAGAACCTAAAGGGGGCACATTGCGCCCTAAAGGTAATATTCCCATTATGAGGCCACACTCCCAACAAAGTCAAGATGCGCAAATGGTCCATAACCTCTTGAAGTTGCGCACTGGTAGGTTAAAAAAAGATGCCGCAGGAAGAAGTGCTGTGCAGTTTCCTCCTCTCTACCGCACATATACTAAACAACACAACTTCATACATACGCTCAAGCCCACGAGACCTGCAAGCCAGCTAGCTACCCACTATACGGATTAGCATGGCACTATCTTCGCCGACCTGTCTGACTAGTTTTTGGTTCTCGCTCATCAAATTCCATTTAAGCGACTTGTGTAGGACTGCAGTATGCTAGCGTAGCTCTGGTTGTCCTAAAGTGAACCCATATTTTTGGTCATTGCTAATTATTTCAAGACATTCAGATTCATACAATAGCATTTTCGGAATCAGAGGATTATTCTCTAATTTTACATAAGGAAAGCAAGTTTCTTGACATTTGGGTGAAGTGAACGATGGTTTCTTGTGGTGATATTGCTCTATGGCCTGAGGCCTATTTTAAATGGAGACGAATAATATCGCTCATCACGATTTAAACCTAATACTCATGCCATTCGTTGGCCCCTATTATTAAATACACTTTTATCTATGTGTTGATTCATTTTGTTTGTCTCACAATGAAAGTACTTAGCTAGACTTGAGTGACAAATCGTTCGAGTGCAGGGATACGCAACGGCTTGTTTAACATCGCCATCTTGTCTGATACTGTGTCGACTCTTCGACTCTTCTTCCTGATTGGTTGTTGACAGAACGACCTGAGAGAGTTGACTCCACTAGCTGAAAGATTCTAGGCTGAGCAATAGCACGCGAGATGGCTTCGCTTGCCTTGGTGAGATATAGTAGCTCGCGTATCGCGTTTATGGAGTTTGCCGCACTAGTACACGCTTAGCAGGTTTGGTCTCGCGACACTCGCTAGCTGGCTGGTCTCGCGTACATGGAGTTTGGGCTTAGGCTCCTGACCTACCCTTAACTGCGACAGTAACACTGCCGCGTCTTGTGGAATGCGATCTAACTGTTAGAGATGAGTAATAGAGGGTTGAAGCAAACAAATGGCGTAACCTATCTTCCCTAGACGACTCTTCTTCACACTCCGAGGATGAAAACTGATGAAACACCACAAACAAATCTCTTGAAGAGAACACAACTGCCAGTCGAAGACTTAAAACATGCACGAACTGAGGTGGCAGGTCATCAACAACTATATTGCCAGCAATGCCTGAATGTCCCAGTACCCAAGCTAAAGCCACTTTCTTTCCACTTAGCTATGCAAAGAACAACTTCATGCCAAAGCACTATTGTGTGGGTAGACGCATCATTGAGAAGACCACTCTTAAAAAAAGCAAGGGTGCACTGGAATCCCTTTTAATTGCGAACACACTGAAACCTAGGTTGAAACCTTGATCAATTGGAGTAAAATAGACGCCAATTCTACCAGCATATTATTATGCATAGCCGTCAAACAATAAGCATAACATTTTTTCAAGGCCTGCACCCATCAGAAACGCGCACCAGAAATCAAAGATGGAGCGACTAGAGAAGATGGTTCATTGCCGACTTCCGGTAGTATTGTCTTTCGAACGTTTTCGAAGTGCACTGAGTCGCATCATGGTATAACGTCATACAAGTCGTTTACGCCAAAGCATCCTGGACAGCCAATCAGAGTACTGCAAGGAAACACGTGACTAGTGGCTTTTCAAACAACGGAGTTTTAAAAAATAAAAGCTCTCTGTTTACGTTGTTAACCGACGAAAAAAAAAGCATTTACTTTAGTAAAAAACAAACCATAATAAACTGAGATTCAGTTTTTTTAAGGGTTTCTGTTTATAGAGTTTCCGTTTTCGTTTTATCTGAAAGACATGCGAAGACGTGCTTAATGGATTTTGCAGATAGATGGACTCCTGTGACGTCACTTCCTCAGGCATGGCTGCCTCCTACCCGCAGTTTTGACGCCTTCTTCGTTTAATCTTTGGCCTGAACCGGAAGTAAGTGATTACGTAAAACATATATACATGCTTCTTGTTCTAAAAAAATATCGTTCTTCTTTGCCCGATTGATTGGTTGATTGATTGATTTATTACGGAGCTCTAGCCAACATTGACTACCAGCCCCAGTACATCTGCACACACTGTTACTAAAACACCGACACTACTAGTACACTAATACACCAATACACTAATTCAGAGAAGCTGTAAAGGCTCTAGGCGAACAGACTTGTAGCTTCACAGCAACCTGCCACCGCCTTCAAACACTGCACATTCTGCATGCCCCCATTTGGGCCACTGACAATACAGCATAGGTACAGTCTCCGCGGATACTTTCCTTCCCGAAATGACGGAATTGAATAATGACTTTCTGACAATGAAGTTAGACAATGTGAACTTGGCAGGATGACAACTAGTGTGGGCCTTGACTAGTGTACTTTAAATTATCGAGGTCTTGTACTGCCTTAACAGTCATCGGTGAACACTCTATCCACTGTTAAAAAGAAAACAATAACACAGTAATCTGGAGCACGTCTTTAATTAAACTGTTACAAGTTAATTGCCTGGCTCAGTTCACTTTCACTGCTAAAATGGCTACCGGCTGAAGTGAATAATTGGCGTACTTATCGCGGAAATGGATTCAAAATTTTCAGTAGTAAAAGTACCGAAAAACCTATTATAAGCCATTGCAGTCAAGCATTAAGAATGCATTACACCTAACCAAATGTAAAGGAAATTAGCAGGTTAGTACTTAATAAGCACTTCCAAAAATTACAGTTATCGATAGTGTTGTTATTACAGATGAGGTGAGCGATAAATTCAGCGTTGAACCTAGCTATACAGAATGCACCTTTAAACAACTTATGCAGCCGGACCAGGGATACAAACAATATTTTTCTTTGTGCATTAAAAATTACTGCACGAAATGAAGCCAAACTAACGGCAGTGGCACGTTAATCGTCCGTTGTTCTTACTGTTTTATTGGTTGTGGACCCGAAAGCAAAAGAAATCGGGTTCACAGACGATTCATTATGTCGCGATAAGTCAAGTATACTTGAAATCGGATCACTTTAATGTGCTTTAGGTAGGTCAGTGTACTCACCTCAAACCTCTATCAAAGTTGATTTTAAGGTGCTTTAATAGTTCTGTGCCTTCACCATACGCGTTCTCAAGTTACCTTACCTCAAACCACCTTCTGACGCCGACTAAAGTAGGTAAAGGGTTTTAACAACTATCATGTATGCACCTTATCTTAAATACTTGCACTGCTTTAATTCCTTGTGAAAGAATATTGGTCAAAACAGGCGCTTCCTGACACGAAGTTGAAACCACTACGAGTTTAATGGGAATAGAAAAGCACGGTGAATTAAATCCAATTAAGACGAAGGTGTTACGCGCATTAACTGTTAAAGTATCTTTGGTGAAAGTGATACAGAAGGAAAGATCATGTAACCGGGTTCTAGTAGTATGATATGTTAAAATTAAAATGATTCCAGTCGATTCCTGCTGCATCATGGAT
>JAHWFP010090250.1:0-11345 GCA_023313725.1 Lithobius niger
ATGCCGAAGCGAACATCGAAATAAAGAAACGAAGTCTAACAACGATGCAAGCGTTGTTCATATAGTGCTCGGGGCGAAAAAAAAAAGATTGTCTTCGTAATAACCATAGTAAATATTGCACACTAGTTCCGTTAAAGGAACATAAATCCCTCCGTCCTGGCCGCCTTATTCATACGTCAACTGCCTAAAATATAGTTCACACGACCGCGGCGCGCATTGCTCTGTGAAGCAAGCATGACGTCATATCCGGCGCTAGATCATACTCATTTCCGAGCCGCGCCATGTGACACGTTGTACGAATGCTAAAAGGTAAACAAACACTGGCGCAGATGACTGCACGTTGTGATCATCAATGTCTCCTATCTGTTACCCTGCGGTAAAATACCCACACGTTAGTTTTATTTGAACAAAGTTGACCAAATAAAATATTCTGGGGTCTTTATTCTGTGTTGATGTCGATACGTCCTATCGTTGCCAACTACATACGTATATTAATATATTGGTGATTTCAAGGTGGCATGCTTAGGGACCGGTCATTATGTATCGACATTTTAACCCCCCCCTTCCCTTATTCGGACAGTAAGTTTACGCCCCTGCGACCGATCTCATTTTTTCCTCCCGACCGTTATTTTTGTCCTTGCAGCCTAATACCCCGTTCACACTACGATCCTTAAACTCGTTTAAGGGCCTAAACTCATTTGGGCAACGTAGTCTGAACAACATCGTTTTCACTAAACGCGTTTCCAACGCTTCTGGAAGTCGTTTAGCTCACCAAACTCGTTTAAGGTCTGACGTTTTCCCGTTTTCCTGCTAGCGCCAATCTTCAATAATACCCAGAATTCGTTGCGCCAAACTCGATCAAGTGTGATCGCTTCTTTTTGGGAACTTGTTTAGCTGAGTCTGTATAGCTGAACGAGTTTAGTGTTAAACGAGTTTAAGGACCGTAGTGTGAACGTGGTTTATTTTGTGACTTCATGTTTGAGTATTATGCAGGCATCAAACACGGCGTTACTGTACAGAAACAGCTTAAATAAAAGGCATAAAATTGGGTCTGTTTTAAGTGTACCGTAAAAAAAAAAGCTTCTTCCGACCGACCCTAGTTGCAATTTAATTGGTACTGCATCTAAACGTTTTTCCCTTAGGCCTTATGTCTGCTACGAGAATTTACGTCTGAAACTCAATCCGCAATTTAATTTCTTCCCCGCCTTTGGTTTTGTCCATCACCGTGTTAGGATCCTGACACCCCTGTCCCACCCCTTCTTTTCCTAGTTTCTTGCGGTAAACATAGGATAAACCTAATTGTCGATCCAATTCTCGTCTTATCCATTTCTTTACCGATTCGGTAGCAAATCTACTTGGTGGAATAGATAAATGCGTTCATCACTCGCCATTTCTCCTGATAAGCACAGAACAAGGTTAACTGGGATTGAAGCTGCGTGCCTCGAGTAAGGCAGCTACTATCTCACTTGGCTTTCGCTCAGAAGCGGCAAGTGACGTGACTTGAAGTGCACGAAGAATCAACACGTCACAGACTAGGTGTGTAAACATCGCGTGACGTCTCCGTTGAAAGTAGCCCGAGAAACTTTCTGGCGGGAGTGAGATACTCGTCGGACCGATTGGTAAAAAAAAGAAGCATAGTAGCATACACACGCCACATCTGTCATCGGGATCGTACCCTTAGACGATCAAATAAAAGGTAAATTAATTCATATAAAACTATTTCCGGTAATGTATTGAGGAAAACTTAAAATATACCAGAGGGAGTTATGTGCCTTTAAACTTGTCTGACGCAAATATGAAATTCGTCGTTTTAAAATAAAAAAATTACTGTATGGCCCATTTGGCTTGTTACTGTTATTTTTTATAAGTTAAATATTTCTTTGTTTAACAAAATGAATTTTTTTCACATTTATTTACAAATTGATGAATCTTTTATCAAAAAAGTGATATTACAAACTAAAATTTGTTTATAGTTTTCATTACATGTGCTTTTCTTTTACCTGAAAGAAATATTATCGTCTGAATCTTGTTACGTAGCCTGAACGGCGTTGTAATGCATTTTGTTAGTAAAGTAAAGTAAAGTAAAGTAAAGTAAAGTATATGTTCATGTAGTGCTCGGGGCCACTAGCCTTATAGATTGGCTTAGCCATCCAACAGAAAACCCGACTATCTTCGAAATCTTTCAAGTAGGAGTTTACTAGTCGGACTCTTAAATTTCATGTACCATAGCTCCTTTTTTAAGAATCAACTAAATCAGAAAAAAAAAATACGAACGTAATCGTGCCCCAAACCGACAAACACAACACAGACAGACACGCATACTGCACAAAATCAGAATTCCGTCGAGTATTCTACCTCGCGCGCTACGCTCGCTAGGCCAAAGAAAACAGTCCTATTAGTGTTATCTGAAAATCCAAGGCGGTGGGCTAAATGGTAGCCAAAACAGTTTTTGCCTTTAACTTCTGTTCATCAGATTTTAAGCACAAATCAGTTACGAATAATAATCCCAAAAACACATTTTCTTCAAATAAGATCCCTTTCTAAGTTTATAAAATTCCGAGACATCGTCCCAAAATGGTTGTCCAAAAAAAAAAGGATTTCCTTTAAATTCAGAACTCATCAAATTGAACACTAACCGACAAACAAACAAAAAATTGTAATTAACTATTTATAAGAATCATTCAAGTACTGTGAAAAGCTAAGATGATGGTTAAAATGGCGCCCAAAGCAATTCAGAAAAGAAGAACAGGTAATCCTGACAGATAATTAAGATTGCCGTTAAGATCATGCAACAACTCTTGTCAAAACTGTTGTTTAGTGACCTTGAGGAAGTCTTGATTAACCTACCTGTTAAGAAATTTATCATTAATCAAGCCTCCCCACCCCCGTCAATTAATTTGGCTTCACATGGTTCTTCCTTCTAAACCGTTCATTAAATTGAACATAAACAAAAATCAAAAATCTCTTCAGGTTAAGATCCTGTTCAGATTTAGCATGAAAGAAAACTCTTCGTCTCAAGTTCGTCATTTCTGCAATGGGACAAAGACCGACAATTAAATTCTCGACGGGGTGCGGGGGTGCGTCGAAACAGAACTGCTAGTTGATCTCGTGCCTTGCTTCGCCATTTAAAGAAAAAAAAAAACATTAGAGCTCGTATCACCTTACTCACTGCTGTGAAGGTGCACAAATAAAAACGGATGAGAGTTTCTCGAACGCAACATACTATAATTTGAACTTCAGTTCCAGGGAACAAGGATTGTGACATGCCAGCATCATGTACATCACTAATCAAACAAACAAAACGGTTGGATCAAAAAAAAAACACACACAAAATACAATATATGCAAGTTCATGAGTTGTAATTCATGATATGCAGTTGTAGAAAACTAGGTCTTGATCTTGTTAAACAAGAAACAATTACGTACGTGTATTTTAAAAAGAGAAATGTTGAATCTGGGGGGCATGTTGAAACTAGGTTTTCGTAAAAAAAAAAAAAAAAAAAACTTTTTGTGTTTGCAGGTGTCCATGCCAGCATAGCTGCAGTCCCGGCAACGCGTCCAAGATAGGATTGAAACAGTTAAAGACCAACTGCGTTTCCAGCGTACATTTTAAGAAGGGAAATGTTGAATTTGAATGTTGAATTAATTTAGTTTGCAAATTTTAATTTGTGGATATTTGGTAGTTTACGTATCGGGACCAATCGAGACTAGAAACCCTTACGTACGTGTATTTTAAAAAAGGGAATGTGGAACTTAGTTTGATCATAAAAAGGTATGCTTTTTGTGTTTACTAAATGTTGAATTTAGTGGAAATATTAATCCTCCGAAAACATTGTATGGCATTGTCTGCGGAATAATGTGTTATCTTCGAAACGAATGTGGCCGTTATGACTTGTACTCACACTTCTACTCCCACTAACTGTTCTCCCACTTGTACTCTCGGTTTTAAACAATGCTTTAACAATAGATAACAATGCTTTAACCTCGAACGCCGTGAAAGACAAGTCATTTCGGAGCTACAATTTTAAACAATGTAAACCAAAAAAGTATAGGGTTAATTGTCGGAAGTAATTTTTTTTTCATTTATAAAGGTATGAAGGCGCGCGATTGTTGGTGCCAATTTTGAAACAATTCAATTCAGCTCTGAAAGCCCCGAAAAAAATGCCGTTTATCGTTTCCAGCTGCCAATTTCGAGGCCTACTCGAAATGAACAACGTAGCTTAGTTTGGTCGTTAACAACGCTAGTGTGTCGTGCCAAGTTAGGCAACAAACATCATATCAATTCAATTGTCGAGGAGGTAACCATTGTAGCGCGATGCCATAGCGTAAGTGTCTAATATCCTGAAGCATAGTTGGACACATTTCTGGTAATTGGGGAAAAATAATACTGCGGCACAAAAGCATAAATTTTGGTAAAATGCAGAACAATGACGCACCTGACAAAAATTAACTCGTGTAGGAATGTCACCTACTAGCTAGCTAGCCACTTCTAGTCAGCTCATCCCCATGTTAATTTCCATAAAATGATTATTCATCGATACCGTGATAACGGGAAGGCTTCCAGCTATAAAATTTGACGAAGTGTTGCAGTACGATACGAACTGCATACCTTTAATGGTTTACAGCCTGGGGATGTAACAGGAATGGCGTGGGAGGTCGCGTAAGTACGAAAGTATTGTTATAACCATTGGTTGTATTGTCGGCATCGTCTCTGATTTGATGGCCAAAGTTCGGAGAATGGCAACGTGTATACTAACGTGCGTATCTAGACACACGCTAGTGTGTCGTCACAAATCTAAACAACGTTGCCAAAGAAATTGTTTCTAAGTCCAATTCACAAAAAACAAACAAAATATCAAAATAAAGCCGAAAACTGATAAAGAGGCCACCAATTTGAGACTGGTTCAGCCTCACAAAGAGTGATATGTCCTAAATAAAAAAATTAAAACAAAACAAAAACAAAAACTGATAAAGAGGCAACTAAGTTGTGAATGGTTCAGCCTCTCAAAGGAGTGATACGAAATTAAAATATTGGAAAAATGGCCACTCAAGCTATAGTGGACGTGGCACATTATTACAAATCTGTAGGCTAGTTGAGTTGAGCCTAATACACAGTTAAAAAAAAAATAGAAGTGATATCATATCAAAAACTAAAACTGGTAAAAGAGGCCGCCAAGTTCTGAATGGTTCGGCCCTTCAAAGGAGTGATATCAACACACCAAAACATCCACCAACTTAATCGCACCGAATAATACTTTGGACGTTAAATGAAAACTTGAACATTGCTACCGAAAGTAGCAATGTTCTAGTTTTCATTTAACCTTCGAACTATTACTCGGTGGGATTAAATTGGCGAATGTTTTGATGTGTTGATATCACTTTTTTGAAGGACCGAACCATTCTTAACTTGGCGGGCGCTTTTCCAGTTTTGGTCTTTGATATGATGCATCTATCTGAAACATGGAGTCTTTTAATTTCAGTATTTCAGTATTTACCGGAGCCTTGACCGTAGGTCGCACGCCCCTGCTAAACCAACTACAAACACACCATCACAACTACAAAACAGTAGGGATGGATCGGTTTCATTTTTTTTTATATCGGTTCCAGTTTCGGTTTTCACGCCCAAAAAACCTCGGTTTCGGTTTCGGTATTGGTTTTTGGCACCATACCCCAACCAGATTCTCCTAATTTTTTTCCTTGCCACAGTTGTATTACTAGCTTTAACTTACTCCTGCTTTCACTTTCAGCAGCGTCATAGATCGTGGGTGTAGCTGTGCCACCATTTTCCTCTAATATTTTCGTTTTAATAGCTAGGAGCTTTGCTGTCATTTATACGTAGAAAATTATAATTATTAAAAAAATGTAAAACAACTAATCATTTTTTTGATTTTCGAACATCGTACGAAAAACCGACACAAAATCCGAATCGGTTTCGGTGTCGGTTTTCAGTAAAAGCCGAAAATTCGGTTTCGGTTTCGGTTACCGACTCATCCCTACAAAACAGTACCCAACAACCCATCCAAAGCGCAACAACTCATATCTCACAACACTGCACTACTCACATCACAACTCACTGCGTAACTCTCATCTTGTGCAGACCCCCAAGTCCGTCACACTACATAGAAGCACAGAAGTACAACACCGTCACCCTTCACGGAATGAGATACCATTTCCTCTTCCACACCACGACCACAATGTCCCACCGAGTGGCGTAACACCTGACGAAAACCCACGGAACATGCACATCATCGAACCACTTCTGTGCTCCTGCAAAACTCACAAAGGCACTCAAAATACTTAAGGTGCCATCCCTACCTCTTGATATGCATGCGCTCAAGGACTTTCCGTGAGCAGGAAAGAAGGGCAATCAGTCGATAATTCTGTAGGTTAGACCTGTCACTTCCAGCCTTGTGGACAGGTACCAGAATGGTGAACATCTACGAAGGCAGGATGGCCGCACCATCGAGGAGGGCCTGAAACAGACTCACTAAATTCACTTTAGCATCTGGTTCCAGATCATACAGATCCTTATACGATACACCATCTACATCTGGAGTGCTGGTGCTACTGCACTTCGACAGCACCGAATCAAACTCAGACAGGTCCCACGGTACATCTCCTGCATGTTAAAGTATTTCAGGGACAGGGTCCAGGGGCCAGATGCCATCCGGAAGCGCATACACGCTAGCAAATTGTTCGCTGAAGGCATTGGCCATCTTTTCTCCTCGAAGGATTGTTCTACAGGTCGTCACTGCTGCGGATCGTAACCCCAAGTTTGCGCACATTTTGCATCTTGGTGCCGAAGAGCTCGCCATGCCAGTGCTAGAGATCCAGCAGATCCCACACTCTTGCACAGGCGTTCACCAAAACCCTCTTTCTCCCTCCTGATCAGCTACTGCAATTCCCTGGTGATCCCGCTACATGAAGGCCACCGCTCCTCATCGGGGGGCCCTTTCCACGTCATATAATGCCTTACAGCGATCCCTAACCTCAACCATGCAAAGTTGCGTCCACCACACCGGATGCACTTTCAATACGGGCTGCTGCACAACGATAGTGCCGCTGCCTCTTTTGTACACTGTCACGAATCCACGAGGAGAAACTCCATTATCAGTCACACGCCTGCTCCTATACCCCTAACACACCCAACCGCTCCTTTTCCAGACGGATGCAGGATCACAAGAAAGTCCTGGTCATCTGAAACGCTGATGCTAAACTCTGTTGCCAACTTGGGAGTACACGCAAAAAAATCCAGCACGGACTCGTGCACAT
This sequence comes from Lithobius niger, assembly GCA_023313725.1. Taxonomy (NCBI): domain Eukaryota; kingdom Metazoa; phylum Arthropoda; class Chilopoda; order Lithobiomorpha; family Lithobiidae; genus Lithobius; species Lithobius niger. Next base: position 7,272 of record JAHWFP010090250.1, read on the forward strand.
TATTATTTTGCCATCTAGCAAAGGTCGGGGTCCCATTGTGAAGAACATCCAAACCCAGAGCATCAACCGAAACTAGATAGCCTGCGTCCTCTTGCGTCAATGCGGAGGGATTCCCAATCATGGTGATAGGCATCGAAGTCATGCCGTATCAGCACTGGTGAGGAAAATTGCCCAAACCAGGAAACTCACTGCCGTAAAGGCGGATTGCCCGTAACGTGTAAACAGACTAGTGTGACCCATTGCGCTTGCATCCAGATTTTAATTGCACATGCATTTATTCCAGCTACTCGGTGCCGAATGTGCACAGCGAGGTACGGTACAGACCACTTAATAAAGATGCCGACCTTCAGGCCAGAGTGAATGAAATCCGCATTCAAGGCTGCCGCGTTGAACGAGTGCATGCCGTTTGTTTCTTGCACCCCCAGAGCATCAATAAACTGCAATAATTTTTCGACTTCGGTAATTTTGCTTAACAACCCCCAACCATTCCATGCTCCTAAAGAGAATAAATGAGAAATGAAATATATCCACAAACTACGACTCGTGCATGTTCCCTGGGCTTTTCCCTAGTTGTGAGGCATTTTCTGATTCTGGACTGTCAGTGGTTAACGAATTATCTAACTCAACAACGTTATCACTTGACTCCTGCATTCCTGCGGTTACGTTAGGGGCTGGATCCGGATCGTTTAGCCCGTTCGGCTCATCTCATGCAACTTAACACGTGCACGAAGCATGGGGCTGCATAGCGTTTACTGATTGGCATTGTTCCCTAATCAAGGGGTTCAAAGGGTTTATAGCAAGCGTTAATTACCACTTCCGGTTCCCTAATTACAATGGTTAAAACAATGTAAAATAACAAAACTGATAGTTTTTTGTTTGAGAAAGACAGAAACAAATCGGAAATTTAAAATGGGGTCCAAGAATTCGGGTAAGGAGTCTAAGAAGTGGGAGGGGGTGCTTCAAGTCCTACGGAAACCTGGAAAATAAATCCAGCATTTTCAGCAATTCGGTGCCTTGAAACGTGAAAAAAACCCAATTTTTCAGAATTTTTCAGTTGTGGCAAATGCGTTTTTGTTTACTTTTACCAAATTCAGGGCCGTAAATGAAGGGTAGTTGGTTGTTGGAGGGGAGGAGGTGGGGGTGGGGGAAAGACCCCCATTTTGGCCACTCACCTCAATTCGCCAACTAGTTTCGAAAATGATAGTGGTGCTGCCACTGCAGTACTTTTGACAGGCTACAGCAACGCCAGCTATAGAAATTGGAGGAGCGCTGTAAGCTCCCCCAGCAGAGTCAGAGGCGAAGCTGAAGCATTTTACGCCATTTGAGCGCCTGTTTGTGGAAGCTCCAGTGAGCACATTTGCAAGAAATTGTCAAGCAAATTTCGGCGATTTTCTTATTCATTATTCAAGATGGCAGATTTCATAAAAAGTTAATGCGACTAAATCATGTTTTTTAGACATTCTCTTTGCAAACTGGTGAAATAATTAAAACGAGGGGTCAGTTTAAAATTATATAAACAGGCCCGTAGCTAGCCATTGACGATTGGGGGTTGGCTTACGTGTTCACTTTGGAACTGTAGGCTATACTGAATGATGATGAACATGCAGTGTGCAAGGGCAATAGGGGACGGGGACCCTTCCAATGCCGAAAGAAGACATTAAAAAAAATGGACTATCGAAAGGTTTAAAATAGTGAAATCTTTTGCTCAGTTTTATCCCAAACGAATAGGCCTAGAGGTATTATTGCAACAACCTTCCACATTTTAAAGCAACAACTGCCTCAAGCTGTTAAAAAAAAAAGGAGCGTCGAAGGATGAAAAAAATGGCGACACCTTTTACTCAGTTTTGTCCAAGCAATTTGAGGTATGGAGAAAAGCTTCCACATTTGAAATCGACTTGCTCCATTTTCATTTTTTTCTCCCATGATTTAGGTGATTTTTGGGTAGTTTTTGCCATAATTTCGTGACCTCTAGGTCGCTTTTGTCTTTTTTAAATCTGGGATCTTACGGACTCTTACCGTCAAATTTTGGACCTTCGAAATTTTTTCAAAATTAATTTTGTTTTGGAAAAATGTAGTTGTTTCTGCATTAATACAAAAGAATATTCAAATCGTAGCAACGATAGGTTAACAGAAAAACGACTACAGCAAATCAAACGGCCAACTTAATATAAGTTTTCCAACTCAGATTTTCATGAAGTATGGATTCAGTTCACGTTTCCGTTTTAACTAAAATCATGTCAGTGTCGAGCTAGCAGGTGAACTAGTAAATCAAATAGGCAACTCTGCAAGTTTTTGTGAGATTATTTGATGTCACGACTTCAGACGGCGAAAACTTGGTAGAGTCCTAAGGACTACAGTAGAGGAGAAGTCGATTCCTCAGCCCTTACTAAGTTTTGTTTTACCCATATTTTGCTGACGTTTCTGCTTTACCTAAAATTTTTGTGAAGTCCTGGCAGTGATGTTGTGTTTTGGTGTATTAATATGCCAGTAACTTTTCTACCCCCTAAAATACCAGTTGGGAGTTGCTCTTATTGAACCCCCTTATGGACACCACTGTCTAACAGAAGAAGGGCTATAGGAAGTAAAAATAGCCAACTCAATTTTAAGTTTGGTCAACTGTGTACCATTTTCGCAAAGTTAATTATTATTATTATCACGATTTCAGACTCGGTGGGGACATTTTTTTACGCATATTTTGTTTTTATTTTCATATTAACTATGATATTTTAAAGTCATGGTGGTGATGGGCTAACAGAAGGATAGAATACCAAACAAAATACCCAAGTCACTTAAGACTTTTCAAGTTTGACAACTGCGCAAATTTTCGCTAAGTGCTTCTTTTTTCTCGCTTAGTACGGCCAAGCTCTGAGCTATACTAATTCGCGTGGATATGAGGAGAGCTGCAGGAAAGTGACCAGATACGATCAGGGGCAGCGTTTCAGTCCCACGCTACACAGAAGTGTTGCGAATACTAATGAAAAAATTAATGTATTTTAAACTTTACTTTCAAACTGACTGAATCAAGGACCGCGTATGTAAGCCTCAGCATGAACTTCCATGTTAAATGTCAAACTTTGAGCTCCTACAGTTTCGGCCAGAATTGACATAGATCAACGAAATTCGGTATTTGGGGTCGTGTCGCAACTATTTCACTGCATTACCAATTTTAATGACAACAATCAAACCGTTCGGCGTCCACAGTATGGCCATTTCTTGTTGATGTTGTTGTTGTTGTTGTTGTTGGGACTCTTTGCACTCACCTGGAGGCCGAACCACTGAACCGATTTTCAAGTTCTATAGCTTAAAACGTAGGTATGGACAAGGCCTAGGGCCTTTCGCAGGGTATTTAAATGTAACTACAGTATTTTTGACACGGAAAGCCAGATGGGCTAAAACTTTTGCTCTCACCTAGAGACCGAAGCAATGAACCGATTTTCAATTTGTATAGCTTAAAATGTTGGTATTAACACCGACCAGGGCCTTTTGAACCCAATTTTGATGTGACTGCAGTATTCTAGTCAGCAGAGCAATAATTATTGCAGAGGACTGGGCAAAATAATAATAATAACTGGGCAAAATCATTAATATTGAAGCAAGCAGTCAGCATTAAAGACTGTCCTTGTGAGGATACACAATACACTAGTCTGAGAAAGAAAGAAAAGACTGGGACTCGAACCCAGGACATCCCGTTTACTAGCCGGGCGCTCTAACCACTGCGCTACCGGGGCGGGTACTGGCTACAGGCTCCAGCCGAGCTAAGTAACTGTTCAATCTTTCTCAGTGGTGATCACAAACAAACATACAAGGAGGGAAAGCAACATTGCTTATTGGCCTCCACACTAGAAATAATGCAAGTAGTTAATAAAGAAAGAAATCACAAGGTAAAGGGTAAATGAAGCAAGCAGTCAGCTTTAAAGACTGTCCTTGTGAGGATACACAATACACTAGTCTGAGAAAGAAAGAAAAGACTACTGCCCCGACTGGGACTCGAACCCAGGACATCTTGTTTGATTGTTTGTGATCTTTAGATCACCACTGAGAAAGATTGAACAGTTACTTAGCTCGGCTGGAGCC